>JAQIVZ010000219.1:0-89437 GCA_034700945.1 Arrhopalites spinosus | reverse complement strand
GGAATCTTTCATATAATTTTTTTTGTAGAAGAAATTTAACTCTTATTAAACATCAAGGTAGTAAAATGTATATATATATTTATAGTAGACTCTTTTAAAATTCAAGGTTAAAATACAAGTATTGTACATATTTTTTTATACTTATTAATATAATTAACTATGGATTATTACAGTTATTAATTAATATTATTGATATTTGTATCCTTATCATTTTTTTGATGAGGATACATTAACGCATACAAATGTACACACAAATTTTTATCAGTAGTATAGCAATAATAAATATATGACAATTTTATATTAATAAAGTTTTTTTATAACAATCATAGTTAATAATGAACATTATTTGGCAGACTTTTTCTTTTTTTTCTTCTTTGGTTAAATATGATTATTATATAATACTTTTATAGTACATTTTTGGATTTTTGATATTTATTTATTACTATTACATTTTTTCTACTACCCTTACACTACATGTAATGCCAAGTTTGTGTGTACAATTTTTGGAACAAATTACTATAATAATAAAATATAATACACATTTTATATATGTATTGTATGTGTAGTATTATATGTGAAATCAAATAAAGTTCTCTCTGATGATAATATGTACTATAGACTACAGGTTACATACATGCCAGAGCATACAATGAGAAGACTTATATCAGTTGAGAGAGTTTTTTTGTGTACAGTATAACAGTCAAGTAGAAAAAAAGTTCCGGAAAGGAAAGTTTTTTTATCCACTTTCTCTCTCTCTCTCTGGTTTTAGGTTAGGGTTGGAAGAGGGAAAAGGATGAGGATGAGGAAAAAAGAGAAAGGGGGGTTTATATAATACAATTATGTTGCAAGCCTGGATTCCTTAACGACAGGATTTGATAAAGTATCTGACAAGAATGGCATAACAACCGTGTAAACGTTGTACGTAATTTTCCCCTCTCTCTCTCACCCACTCCAGGAGGAGTATGGAGGTTTATTTTTTGAGAATATAGAGAAAAAATAATGAGAAATGTCAAGTTCATCAATCTTAATATTGTAATCAATTTAATATTTAGTTTTCTGACTCTAATTCATTCCCATGACTATGAGTATGCACAGGAGGGAAAATTTTTTGACAAAAATGGGACTTTCTTCTTTCTCGCACTGAACCGAGGAGGAGTATTGTGTGTGCGTTTTTTTTCTAAACTGATAAACTATCGATCCATATTTTTCTAATAGAATTTCTCTCTCTGTGTCATGTATCAAATAAATATTGAAGCGTCAAAATACTGTGCATACGTGAAAGAGAGAGAGAGAGAAATATGAAGGAATGAATGTTAAGCTGAATATTGGGAAAAAGTATTGAATAGGAAAAAAAGTCATGGGACAAAACTCCAATATGACAAAATACACACCATCAAGTGTCATTGAATTTAGGTTAGTCTTTTATATTGTAAGCTTAAGCCTTAATCGGCTGAGAGAGTGGCATGAAAGTAATCACATAGAAACACACTATAATACACATTTCATTGTCATTTTCTACTACAATCCATTTATGTTCTAAAATATTATACAATAATATTAATGGACGTGTCTCTTGTGTCATCCCAATTTTGTCATCTTCATCTTCTTCTTCTATACTTTACCATAAAACAAATCAAATTCCAATTCTATGTAAAACAACAGAGGAAAGGTAGAGAAAGTGTATAGGGAAATTTAGAGAATGGAGAAAGCTGAGTAGGAGAAGGAGAAAGGAGAGAAAAGATGAGACAATGTTGGTAGAAGTTTGATTAAATTAACAAGTATAGAATTATAATTCTATAATTTAATAGTCTTCGTCATAATAATATTGTAGGCCTAGCTGCAAAGTCTTTGAAGAAAGTTTAAAATTTTGTGTCATCTTCATTCTTGCGGTGGACAACCACAAGGCATGCAGAGAAAATTGTTTTTAATTATAATTTATAATAAATACCAATTATTTTGTAGAGTTTATAGAGAGAGAGAGAGAGAGAGAGAAAAAAAAATGAGACTAAATTTTTTTTATTAGGATCTGTACACTGTACATCATGTTCAACACTAGATGAGAGTTTATGATTAAGAGAAAAAAATTGAAGCATAAGAAGAATTGTATAATAAAAAAAGTTGTATATGGCTGTACATCACAAGCATACTCATATATATAACATTGTATGGAGGATTTATTACAAGCAGTCTGATGGGAAAATTATGAGATTGAGAGAGAGAAAAAAAAGTTGCACTTTTACTTATTGTCCTTGTCCACTGTAGTAGGGAGGAGAGAGACTCCCAGTATTTTTTGCCAACTTTTTTTTTATCTCATGTAAGATTAATATTATAAATGTGTTATTAATAATACAATAAATATTGCAGTAGGTTATATGGTACGAATTAAGTTAATGGCCATCATTCACTCCCATTCAGCACAAGAAGAAAGCCAGTCAGGTATTTTTTTTATCAATTCTTTTTTTATATATTGCATGTTGATGTGTTATGATAATATATTATATATATATTTGATAGGGGAGATTTGAAAGATTTTTTTTTTTGCAAAAAATTATTGAACTTGTTATCTTGGACCTTTGTTGTTGCTGAACATGAAATTTCAAATCATAAAAGAATACAAAAGGCTGCCCGACAGTCTGTGGGCATGGTTCCTTGGGTTGGGGGAGCAAAGATGGACATTCTTCCTCCTGATAAAAAAAACATGTACAAAATGTAATTGTCAAGTTTATTTTCAATTTTTTTTTGAAAATATTTAGACTCTCAATATTACCTAAATCAGCTCCTTTTCCTGTATCAGAGAAGCGCTTTCCTTTACCAAGACTTTTACTTAACCTCGCACCACTTCTTCGACGAGCAGATCCTTCATCTTTTCTTAAAATGTATGAATGGGGTTGCTCATCTAAAATTCCTTCTTCTGTTTTTTAAATAAAATAAAAATAAAATTATGGGAGAAAGTATTTTACTTTAATTATTTTTGAATTTAATGACAAACCTGCAAGCTCAAAAATAACTTTCCCCAAAAATTCATCGTCCCCCGTTGGATTATAATTCCAAGCAGAGACTTCAAGAAGTTTTGTCTTCAAGTCGAGAGTGGACACACCTGGATAGACCATGGTTTGATTCCATTGAGGAGATGTACACATGGGGACATGTCGAGTTCGTCGTTGATTTTCAAGTACTTTTTCAGGAATTAAATAGACAACTATGTACGGATTAATTTGTACAGGATCAGTTCCATCGTCGTTATGTTGCTTGGGTAGTTTTGCCTTGACTGTAGATGAAAATTATAAAAAATAGAGGAATTTTTTAATAACTTTACAACGCCAATCAAATTATTCTAATTAACCATATGTATCTGTATTATTATACTTACGGACGGTCACGTACAAAATATTTGCTTTCGGATCATGGCAAACCTAATAAATTAAGTGTCAAAAAATATTATTACACAAAAAGAACTCATAGACCTCTGTACATAAAAAAGTAATTTATTTTAATATGATTTATGATACTTGTCAATTTATATATATATCTACAAGTTGTAGTTTTAATCTCTCATTTAATATAAAAAACTTTTGTCATGTTTTCAACAAGTCTCACATACATTAATACATATAAAATAATAAAAACTATTATTAATAATAAAAAAGAAAGAGAAAAGAATCCTTACTAATAATTGAATTTGGCCATTATTGGAAGAACTTTTTTTGACATTTTTGTTACTTTTACTTCTAGCTTTACTCGTATTATTAATGGGATATGATGATAAATTATTTTGACTGTGTGATGAGGAAAGAGGTTCATTGAGAGGGTGAGTAGAGGCCGGAAGAATGATACTCGTCTCAGTCGTGGTATCCGTTGGAGCTAAAGAAATGGAGTGTCTTTGAGAGTCAGAGCCAGAACCAAATCCTCCAGTTCTTAAGCTCTGATCATCAGTCAGCATAGCGACAGACGTGGTGGTTACATCTGTCGACGTGGATGGAGATTTTGCTAAATTCCCTAGCCCATATCCATGTCCTTTCCCCATTTCATTTTCCATATGGGATGGCCATGTTGAGCCTACACACATATTCACATTCTGTTAAGCAACTGGTGTCACTTTCATGGATCTACTTTCACCAAATATCATATTTCTACTCCTTTCTCCTATCCTCCCCCCATTTCTCTCTGTACACAACTGTATGTACAGAGAGATACTAACACTAATCACATCTCAAAATCCATTACCAATTTATTTTCAAAGAATCAAATTTCAAATATTAAAATACAAAATTATTATTTTTCATTAAAATAAAATCAAAAGAATTCACAAAAAAAGAGAAAGTCAATTCTTTTTTCACCACAAATGAATAATTCTCTTTTTGAAAAAAAATAAATAAATAATGGACAGCAATAAAAAATGTAGGACATGGTGATGACAAGTAAAATGATCTGTCATGTAAACTCAAAATCATAAAACCCGCAGACACAACAAACCCTCAAAAGAATATAGTCAGTGAGAACTGCGATGGCTATAATATACAAAAAAATTAGATTGGGAGTTATGTGGAATAGTACACGGGGGACTCAAAAATGAAGGACTGTGCCTGTGCTTATGCTATGACTACAGTAAAGAAGATTTTGATGAAGATGGAGCAAAAAAAAATAGAAAATGGAATTTTCCCTTCTATCATTTTTTCTAGGGTTGAGGTTAGACATTTATATGTACAATGTAGACTACACAGAGAGAGAAAAAAATTTATAGAGATGTGTAGTCCCATAGCTACCCATGTTGTACGATGCAGACTTGTCGTTCTCAATCGCAGGAGAGAGCTGACTATGGCAGAGGGCTCGAGAAGAACCGCTTACACTTCCCTGTGGTGGTGGACGACGTCTACAAGATTGATGTCCACCAAGTCTGTTAGTACTCGAACGAGACTTTCCCGTGAGAATGTCGAAATCACTGTACAAGCAAAAAAATAGGAAAAAAATGTCTATAATATATATACCAATACATATAGAAATGTACACTACATTTTTTTGGAATCACATGTCAAAACAGAGCCAGCATGCCAACACACACTCAATAAATAAAATGGGCACTAGAACTATTATGCTTGTATAAATTTCTATACGTTTTGTGATCCTAAACCCACACCCCCACGCACACACACTCTTTCTCTTTCTCTTCAGTCGAGTTGTTCTGAACAGGACGTACAGACGTCTAATTTGTATGATTCTCTGTGGTTTTCAGCTTCCTCCATTTGAAAAGTGACGATCAGAGAGAAGAAATGTGAACGGAATGAAAAGTAAACTTTTACATTCCCATCCTTACTACTAACCCTACACACGTGTGTGATTTGTGTGTGTCAAAGAGAAAGAGAGAAAGTGGTGAAAGTGAAAGGTCATGTCATGGGAACCCCCCAAAAAACGAGTACATGAAATGGACTATCCTTCAATACATACATATATGTAATTTTCTTTTGGATTTTTTTTTGTATTGTAGCATCGTGGGAGAATTTTTATGTTATAGAAAATAAGAAGAGAGATCATTGAATTGGAAACACAAAGTCTGTCTATTATTGTACTGTAGTGTGTGAGTTGTGGGGTAAAAGAACTAAATCGCAAACAACCACACACAAACCCCATCCCCTGCAACATTATGATTGTGAATATAATAAAGAGAGAGAGAGAGAGAGAGAGAGAGAGAGAGAAAGTCTGAATGATGGAGTGTGTGGGGATATAAATGGTTGAGGGATAAAAATAAATAAATAAAAAGGGTTCTTGTTCATCATACCTTCGAAGAACGACTTCAACTTCCCCATCAGAAGAACTCCCAACAATGGATTGAACGTCTTCAAATGTCTTATCATCCAAGGATACTCCATTCCATTCCAGAACAACATCTCCTACAAAAAATTCCATCAGCCAAACATTTTCAAAATATCTTGGTGGACCAGTCTCATCACTAACTTTATATACATATACATATATATATATATATAGTCTACCAGGCATACCAAACCTTTTTGTCACATGTCAAAAATAATGTCTCCCATAGTCCCCACTTTCACATGGAAAAAAGGGGGTGTCCTTTTTTTATTTAGGTAACTATGGTACTCGCAATCGAATGGACCATTCGAATTCAACTCCCCCCCCCCCCCATGTAAAATTGTCATAGGTATGTCAACACAAAAAATATTTTCAATTGCTCAACATTAATATTTTTCTTTCCCTTAAAAGCTTTCTAGATTTTTCAAATTTAAAGTACGGGGGAGAGGAAGAGAGTTCCTACTGACCAAATCCAAAATCCAAAATCCATAATCAACTCGTAAGCACAAAAATTACGACGTAAGCTTTTAGAAGCAGGGGAGTCTCCCAGAAGAAAATAAAATTAGGGAGATATATATTTATTTATAAAAATGTGTGGTCATCAAATTTTATATCATTGACTGATTAAATTTGTGAAACGTTTTCAAAAAATAAAATGTAGACTAAAATGATCATTTTTAAATGAGAATGCGTATGCCAATTTTACACTTGAAATCATTCCATTTTTTTGTAGAGTAGAGCAGGAGAGTACAAATATGGTTCTCTGTACAATGCTTTGGGATTCAAAATATTTCTTAGAATTCTTGTACAATAGCGTATTATTAAAGCATACTGAAATATATTTAATACAGTTTGACATTGGAAGCAAATCTCTCGAAATTTTTTTTCCTCTTTTCTTGGTCCCTCAATTTTTTATCACCCGGAGCGTCCTTTCCTTTCTCCAAAAAAAATAAATTTGAGAAGAAGAGCTCAAGCCAGTCAAGAATAGGTACATAATTTATAATATGATACACTTTTTTTTGTATATTGTAGCATGCAACGGTGTTCAGCAGCACAAAAAAATAGTCCACCCGCCTATTAGTATATTCCTTCATGACAAAAGCAGAGAGCAGACATTGTAAGCATAACCATTTAATATATTTAAATATTAGTTTTTATAGTACAGGCTATATAATTATAGGTAGGCCATGTCTTCATGTCTTCACTCTCTGTATTGACAAATATTGTTGACTATTTTTTAGACCCTAAGAAGTATCTCATATATTTTTTTTATTGAATTATTTAAATTTTGAAATTCTCTATTTGTCAAAATTATTTAAAGATGAAAATATAAGTCCACCATCCACACTACATTAGTATGTACCTCTTGATAAAATTAATATGACTCAAAATGGGTTAGTTAAAATGATTAAATTTTAAGTTGAAGCCTGAAATGACCCTTAGATTAATTAAGAATATAAACATAAACCTCTATTTCATTCCACTTTGGGGGATTTAAGGCTCGTTTTTCTTTTACTTTCTCCTCTTTTTCCTTATACTTTCACTATAGCTTGGTTTCCCTCTCTCTCCCTTCTTGATTATAACTTACTATCTGAAATTAAAGGAAAATGGAAACCAAGGAGCTATAAAAGGCAAGCATCATGATCATGATTGCTCCAACTTATTCCTTGATAAAGTGGAGACTCTCTCTCTCCATAATTGAACTCTACATATACATGTATGTACATGTACTATTTTATGTAGGTGGTACAGATCTGAGTAGAGTGTATACTAAAAAAGAGATATTTTATGGTATAATAGTCTATGAAAAAAGATATGGAAACGTTACAAGAGAAATTCTACTTTGTAATTAAGTTGAGAGGAATACTAACAACTAACTTGTAAGAGTATTAGTAGTTATTAGGTAATTTTGTCTAATTTCTCAAACTCAATTTCTACCTGCTAATTGTACTTTGTGGGAGGATTCCATGCCTAAAATTTGATTGCCGTCTAAAATTACAAGTCTCTCTCTTCTAATATTCTCATTGTTCTCCTCCTTCCTCTACTCAATATGTAACTTACATTGTACTTTCTCTCGTCCTCTGTCTAATAAAAAATTAAGGAGTTTGTTTACACAGATTAAAACAATGAATATTACACCATTTAAATTCTTCTCTACAAAATATTCTACCTAGAACGTCATCCACGTTTTATTTCATAATGAAAAGACAGAGAGAGAGAGGTGGGGGAGTAAATTCATTTAATAAAAAAAGTTTACCAAAAAAGAAGACGACCGGTACTTTCACTCTCACAAAAAAATTTTTGTAAAAGAGACAATAAATTTCACTCAATTTCAAACTATGTTCATGGTCTAGTGTTGAAATAGACCAAATTATTTTCCTCTCAAAATTTAATAAGATTGTGGTGGTGTGATGGTAAAGAAATATATAAAGAAAAAAATTGAAATAAATATAAAAAAAAGTAGGCACATAAATGAAACTACAGCTAATACTTACATAGTTGTAGTTGTACATATAATAAATATTTTGAGTGTGGTAAGTGAAAGTTATATAAGAGAGAGAGAGAGAAAGTTACAAGTATTGAATCTTGTAAATCTAATTTAACGCCCACTGTCAATGTTAAACACTATTTATCTTACTTTACACAAGTCTAAACAGCTCAAGCCAAATAAAAAGGAGAGAGAGAGACAACTTTATACTTTCTCTTTTTTTATATAAAAAGAGGCAAGGGCTGATAAAATAATATATAAAAAAAAACTTTTCTTGAAAACGTGAAAACAAAAAAAAACGACATGAAGACAAAAAAAACGAAAGCTACATTTATATAGTCGGTCAAAATCTCCAGGGAATTTTTTTTCTCTAGGAAGTCGAGGAAATGGAAGAGGAAAAAAAGTGTTTAAACTTTTGAACGAATTGAGAAATTATGTACAAGTGTTTGTGTGCATTTGATGATATGTACTATACATGTACGCGTGTTTGTCTATCAAGTGAAAAAGTGAAAGTAGAGTACCGGGACGAGGATACATATATATTTTAGACTGATAATGATGTTATATATTTTATTACACACAAAATTTTATCCTTTTTTTCATTCCCTTTCACTCCCCCTCTCCCCTCCACTTTCTCCACTTTCACTGTCTTGTTACTAAAAACCCTAACTATTCTTATTCTTGTTGATAGTGGTTGAATTGGTTGAGTTGCTTTCAACCCCAAGAAAAAAAAGTTATCTTGACACAAGTTAGTCAGTTAAAGTTAAGTTCAAGGGTATATAAAAAATACATGAATTTTTAAAAAAAGAAGAAGCGACCCCTTTTTTTGCAGTATCGCTCAACTTAATAGTTTTTGGGAGACGAAAGAGGAGGAGGAGGAAGGGCTAGGAAAAAAGCGAGGCATGTACTGTGGGTTATCTAATTTTATAGAAAATGGTTACATATAAAAAAGAAGAAAAAAAATGGGATGGAAAAATAATAGTAGAGAGAGAGAGAGACCATTGGTTTTCTTAAGCTCCACTCTAAACTACATTGTACACTCCACTCTCCTCTCATAGTTTACTATAGAGGAGGAAGAGTAGGACAGTATAATATTTATTTGTGTGCATAAGTTGAGAGAGTTTGTAATATATTATCCCTATTTTCTTCTTCTTTTTTTCTATTGAGGGCTCAACCTGAAAAATTGCCGACTTTGGTTCCTTCTCTCCTCCTGTCTATTTTTCTAATATGAGAGAGGGGGTGACTCAAGGACCAAGAGCTGTCAACAAAGTGGTTTACAATGTTAGACTTTATTTTTCTTCTCTCTTGCAAAACGAAATTTTTACTCCAACTATCTGTAGACACTACAGTGGCGACTCTCTTCTTCTCTACTCAGAAATTTTCTCTCTCTCTCTTTCTCTTGCTCTTTCTTAGTTTTTTTTAGGAAAAAAGTAAAAAGTTCTTTTTTCTTTCATGAACATTTCAGCGCAATGAAGTTTTCTCTAGGTCTCTAGGTTTTATAAGACTAGACATGTTTTTTCTTAGTTTGATATTGTAACACAGAAATTTTTTTCTATATATTTGTACACATGTAGGACAAACCCCCTCCCCCTGGAGAATTCTTGTGGGACACGGCGAGATGAAGAGGCGATGGAGTCGAGTCAAAGGATTTTTTTTGGTCATGGGATTTGGTATGGTGGATATATATATATATATATACTTATAGTAGAGATTAATATGATGAGTTGCCCTTTCTACCACTTTGATTTACACACAGAGAGATAAATGTATGTTGGAGAGAGTTAAATAGGGGTACACACATAATATTTTTAGGAGTGTCTGTTCATATAAGCAGACCTTCGTTAACGTCGTCCATTGTATCAGCTAATCCACCATCTCCATAGATTTTGGCTACGTAGGCTGCAATTCGGCCATTTGACCCAGGTATTTCCTTCCCTCCAACAATCCTCATACCCCCCACAACCCGAGTCCCCCCAACACATTTCTTGTCTTTGGGATCCCGGCTGTTAAGTAGAAGACGTTTTATGGGGAAGTTGTACTTGCTTTTACTTCCTGATGAGGATTGAGGATGAGGATTGGATGCCTAAATTTATTATTTTATTTTATATTACAATTTTGTCATTCGACAAAAAAAATTTAGCCAAAAAAATTGTAGAAAAAAAAGAGTTAGTCTTTTTCACTATCACAACAAAAAAAAAGAAATTATTTTGCTTGTTTCGACAGGACGTGTGTCAAAACAGAAAATAAATTGAGAAAATTTGTGTTTGTGTGTGTGTGTGTGAGAGAGAGAGAGAGAGAGACATGGATTTGGCTTTTTGAAAAATAATAAATAGACACAAAAAGACAGAGAGACAAATCATTCCCAATAAAAAAATATAAAGGCTCATGCTTCCATCATCTTTGAGGATTTATGTAAAGGATGAGACAAAGGAGGGTTTTATTATGTCAAGAAAAAAAAATGATTTGACCTTTTTTTGTCCATGATATGTACTATCTGTAGTACTAGTTACATGTATATACTGTAATATAATATTGTGCCTTATAATTTGTGAGGAATATGTAATAAAACAAGTTAATTATACGATGAACTAAAATAATATCCTTTGATATTTGATATATTTCATTTTTTGTGCAGGATCATCAAATTTGTGTATTGGACTAGAGAGAGAGCAGAGAGAGAGAGAGAGAGGTAGACAGATAAAAGAATAAAATAATAGAGAAAAAATACAATAATTATTAACAAATACAGTTTAGTATTTCTGTTTTTTTTGAATGGCATGCGACAATGGATGAAGAAATAAATTACATAATAAATACACAATAATTTTTTTTCTTTTTGGATATTTCGGAGGCTACTGGAGAGATGAGAATGATTTGTAATTTATAAAGATGGTGTGCTGGAAGAAGTCGAGAGAGAGAGAGAGTTGAGAGTGAATGCATCAGTAGGAGAAAGAGGGGAAAAGATTCTTACTCTCAAGTTCTTACTTGCGATCTGTTTGCTTGTACTACACATGGGCTGGGTTCAGGGGACCCATTATTGGAATCTGTCACCTTGTTGGACTTGCTTCTTCCTCCTCCTCCTCCTATCGACATGGACAAGGATGATGGACAACCCTCCCCATCATCACCATCCCCATCCCCCTCTCCAATTGTACCATAGTCATCTGATGATGAAGGGTAGCGTAAGGATGAGTCTCCTCCTGGAGATTTTATTCCTCTCAGTCCTGGACTGTCCAAAAGACTCGCTCTAGAAGGAGGAAGTGGAGGTGGACTTTGGACCCCTACTTGGGGTAGACGGCCTGTAACCCACATTACTTAAAGATATTGGCTCCAACCTCGCTTTCTTTTTTTATAATTCTGTTTTTTTTGTTAAATCAACAATCAAATTGACTTGCATTTTTTGTGATATTTTAAATCATCATAAAAATTATATGATGCCGAGAAGAAATTTTAACACAATATTATATACAAGGTATATATCATATAATAGACAATCAATATCCGAGAGATTTATAAAAAAACAGAAAGAAAGAGAAAAAGAGAGAGAATAGGGGTAATGCATGGTATGCATTTAACAATACGAAGATTTACAGTACGGAGAAATTTATGGACAAAATTTTTTTTTGTATTTTTTTTCAGGGGGAGAAAATATAGAGAGAAAGTGGTGAACACTTTTTTTTGCCATGCTGGCCACATGAGAGAACGTCATAAAATACAGTTTAGAAGCGATAGTTACTCAGACGGGCCTCAGAATCAGAAGTTAAATAGAAAATTGATGGAGAGAAAAGAATAATGGAGAGAGAGAGAGAAATAATACACAAGAGTGGTGCCGAAAATGTTTTGGGTAAATTAGAGTCAAAAAAAGTAGTGTGACATAGGTCATAGGTAGTAGTAGAAAAAGAATAAATAAAAACACACGGAAATAAAGATTCCTCCTTGACAATGAACAAATGTGATGAGAAGAGAAGAGGGGCGAGAGGGAGAATGATAGTCACAATGAAAATTTTTACAAAATTGGACAAAGGGGTTTAAAAAGTCAATGAATAATGGAATTATGTGGGTTTTCAAGATTATAGAGAGAGCAATCAAAAAAAGCGTAAGAGTCAATAAAAAGGAAAATGATTTAACTAAAATATTCTTTCTTGAAAATTATTATATGTATTAATTATATTTATACTGATCGTGAGTATCTGTATTTTAGATCACCATTCATTTTATTTTGAATGATCACACTTTATTTCTGATATCTTTTTTTTGTATATATTGTATCGTAATATATATTTATTTATTATATATATAGATATATATTATTTTTATTTATATAGTCAATATTTCATGTGGCATGCATCGTCATCTCACTTCTAGGTAACAAACAACAACAATGAAAACAGGTTATTATCATTCAAAAAACTTTTTTTTTTCTGTATCATTTAATAATAATATACTCATTTTGTATTATATATCAGTATCAGTTAATAATAATGACCTTACAATATTAGATAATAGTGATTAAATATTTTTTTTGTCTTGTTTTGTTTATCTCCAAAAATTAAAAATTCATTCAGTCAAACATATTAAGAGTTAAATATGTACTCTCCACTTCATTTTCTCTATTTTTTAAAAATCACTATCATATTTATATGTAAATGTAGGTATTATTTAACAATTGTTTTTTTTCCAATTTAAAAAATTTATATTTTCAGACTGACCAAGAATGAGCAGATATAGGAAAGAAGAGAGAGAGAAATTATTTTTATGTAGGCTTACCTAGTAGGATTTTTGTACATGAAAAGTATGAAGAAATTATTTTAATAAAGAAATGTTTTTTTATATCAAGTCTACAGAAAAATTACTAGTCTAAAAAAATGGACTAAACTACTTTCACTACTTTCTAATTAAATATCCCATGACTTGCATTCTTGAAAAAAATTGATATTAGAAAAAAAGGGAGAAAAGGATGGAAGGAGAACGATTTCATGCAAAAAAATAAATTTAACAATAAATATTTATCAGTTATCTCTCAAAGTCACTGTCAACCATGTCCAGTGAGTGTGCAAAATGAACAAGAAATGAAACAAGTTTTTTACATGAAAAAAATGGTAAATTCTTTTCCCAAAGTTTTTCTATAGCCGAGGCAAACAAGTAAGTTGACCTTTATTTTTTTTGGTTATAAAACAAAGTAAATTGTATAGAATTTTTTTTTCTTTTTTTTGATAACTCTCAACTATGCTAATTTTAAAAATTCATGAATCAGGTTTTTTACATTTTAAAGAGATGTGGAATATATATATTATATGCAAGTTAGAATTATTATTAATAATAATATAAGGTATTTAGTAGTTTAGTAGTAGTTTTTCTTTTTTTTCTCAAACGAAGGAAAGTCATTATCATTAAACTTTAGTTAATAGCTGCTAAATATCTGTATATGTTCTATCTAATATGTATGTATATATTCCGTATGCATGTAATTTTTAACCAATATTTTTTTAAAATATATATATACCATAGTCAGCATCAATATACAATTCTATTAGGTATATATATATATATATTGTTTTGAGGAAAGGTTTTTTCTGTGTATTTAAATATATAGAAGGAAATATAGAAAACATGCATGCACTCTTTCGCATTGATATATATCTGTCAGTTGTCTCTTGTGTACTTTCACATTTAATTCTAATCAATAGGAAATAGGGATTTTTTGATTAGTGAGAGAATTTTTACATATATATATATATATATGTAAAGAGATTGAGAGAAAAGACTTTTGAGTATTTTTTTACAATTTAACTCTACAAAAAATTATTTGATCAAAATCTGTTCTATTTTTTTTGTAAAATTTGAACGGACGTTGTTTTCTTTCTCATCAAATGTCTAACTTTCTTTTTGTCTTTCTAATAAATGAATTTATATACACAGAAAATTATTCTTTGATAAATTTGAGAGAAAGATGACAATTTGATTAATTTTTAATTCTCTCAAGTCTACAAAAGTGTAATTCTGTCCATATATAATTTTTTTTAAAATGATGAGCGTTTTCAGTTATAAAACGCTTGTGTGCATATATATATCTACTATATATGTATATATATGTAATATTCTTATCTAAAAACAACAATTCCCTCATCTATTCAATTAATATATATATGTATGTATGTATGTGTTAGCAACAATTTTTTTTGTCTGAACGCATTTTGTAATCGCATTTTGGGTTAATATAACAATATTGGTATTTCTTTCCTTGTTAATAATTAATTTATATTTAATTATTGTTATTTTTTATCTCTAGGTATATATTTATTTAATAAGAAGGATTGTAGAGAGAGAAACATTTCCATAGTCTCGTTTATTTATTTTTTTCTTCGAGAGTGTCAATCATCTACCTGTCTAAACTTTGTTTTTTTTTTCTAAATAACTCTAAAATTATTTCTTTGGCTAGTTTAAAATGGAGAGAGGGGTTGGGGGATTGGAGAAAAATGTCCAAATTGTTCATATCATATGTAAATGTATGTAAATGTATTTATATTTAAATGTGAGTGTACGTTTTTTTTTAAATTTTATTTAGTACTTGTCGATATGATGAAGATTTAGTCTCCAATGCGAACCATAAATTCTATGTTGAATATATACAAAAAACGAAATTTATACGGGTATTTCATTTTTCTGTAATATTTATAGGCTTCCCTCTTTTTTTATAAAGTCACTCCCCTCACATACTTTTGATAAACTGTATTTTTTTTAATACCAGGAAAAAATCCTGTGCTAACAATGAGTATAATATGTAATACACATTATAATATAATTTTACTGTATAATATGTCTATATTATTATTTTTTTTCAATATATAAATTGTCCACGGACGCTCAAAAGTGAACAAGTGAGAGAAGGAACACACCTCACAAGAAAAAAAAAACTTTCTCTATTTTTTTGTCCTCCTCTTTTTACTTATTTAACAACAACACTTTTTTTCAAAATTGGATATAATTATAATATATTTTCTCGTTTTCTCTTGTGTATATTTTTTTATTTCCCCTTTTCCTGCCTCTCTATAGAGAGACAAAAAAATGTCATTAAATATATCATTATCAATTAATAAATAGTAACACAAGTGTGACAAAATAATAGGGAGGAAGGAAGGTTTTTAAATGAGAGAGAGAGAAATTAAAAGACAAAAAAAGAAATATAAGGCACATAAAATTGTATTTCTTTGTATGTGTGTGTATCTCTCTTTTTTTTCCTTGTCATCAGATCATCGTCATGCTTTCTCTTCCATTCTATTACAATTATTTAAATACTCTTCTCCATCTTTTTTCACAAATATTACACTTTTTTTCAAATTCAGTAAAATGCAGCCCTAACGTTCATAACTCTTTGGTAGTTTTTTTTGAAATAATGATTTTAGTCATATTATTATAAATTTCACTGTACCTAAATTACTATTATGAAAGCATCTGTATGTATGTATCTGTTATGTAATTTATATATAGAGCTATCATTGTATCCTCCATTTTTTAAAAGATAGTCTAAAACCATCTTGGTTATATATACATGTACATCTGTATGTAAGGACATCACTTGAATACATAGGCGCAATAATATTTTTTTTCTTATATATTTTAGTATATTGTTATTTTATAACAGGAGGGCTAAAAAGAGCTTATATAATCCATTGTTATTATACTAAATATAATAAATTTTTTCTTCTTCTAGTAATTTCAGTCGTAAAAAATTTATGGATGCATTGGAGATGAGAAAGAGTGAGTGTATTATTTAGAGTGTGAATAATAATGGAGGATGGGGGGAACTTGTTCTTGAGTTTGATAGCACTTTTTTTGTTTTGTCATATAATGTACTCTCTACAAAATTGTATTATTATTATATGTATCTTATATTCTATATTGATTGATAGTTTTTTCTTCAAATAGAACAAGAGAGGTAGAGGTAGAGCAACACAGAATACATTTTTTTCAAATAAAATAAAAAACATTTATCAGATCTGGCTGAGAAGGGATTTTTCAAGTTAGAGTGAAAAAAAAACACACACACATATCATTTATCAGAATCATGTGTAATTCTCGAGTGTCACTGACTTAGCTGTGAGGTCAGTCAGGTCAAGTTTTTTTTGTTCAGAAGAAGAGGGGGAGGCAGATATTAAGATAGAGATTATAAATTTATGTGTAATTTAAGTGAGAGAGAGAGAGAGAGGAGGAGGAGGAGGCAGAGAGAAGAGAGACAGAAGATATAGAAAGACATAGAAAAAGTGAGAGAGATTGAGAGACCGAGCAGAGACAGAGAGAGAGAGTATGGCAGCAACAGTTAAAACGGCAAGAGATAATTTGAGAGGCCTTTTTTGTAAATTTTTTTTGTCGAGTAAATTAATTATTTTGATGGTAGCAAATCAGTATATATAACGGTATATATATATATAAATATATAGAAGAGCGACATCAAGAACAAGACAGACAAATGTGAAGATAATATGCATAAAGTTTTTTTTTTGAAATTAAAAACAACACAAACACAATCAACTTTTTTGGTTCTCTGGTTGAGATAATTTTTATGTTGACGGATGAGACACAATTTTTTATCATTTCACACACATTTTGGGCAGCTGGATGACGATTGATAGAGAAAGTTCCATGTCCATCTTTTTTCTTCATACAATACGGTTGAGGGCTGAGATGAGAAGTTGGAATAAATATTATTTTGGGATCACGATTATAATTAGTCAATTATTTTTTTTGTTAAATTGACTTCCTGGCTCCTTTGGAGGAACGTCCATGTGACTTGTTTTTTGATTGGCATTTATTTTCCAAAAAAATGTTTTTTCTCTGACTTGTATAATTTGGACTATAAAGTTATTCATCTCTCAAAAATGTAGTGTTACAAAAATGGAGAGAGAGAGAGGGGACGTTGCGAAAAAAAAGAATAAAATGGGTGAGTATACAGTTAAATAGGCTGAGTTTGGAAGGCTACAAAATTTCTACTCAGCACCATATAAATATATATTTTATATATATATATATATAAATGACACGGGAGACACTAATAGTAATTAATATAATGAAAGGTACTGGTGAAGTACACAGAGAATATAATATTTATAAAATAGTTTTTTGACAATGGCAAGCAACGCAAAGAGACATATACAATCAGATAAAATTAATGTGCATAGTATATTAAAATTGGAGCACCCAAGAGTAGAAAAATGTTTTGTCGTGTTGGGGACTAAAATTGAGTATACATGAAGTTACACAAGGTGTCAATTACAAATGGGAACACATATAATAGAGAGAGATAAAAAGAGAGAGAGGGGGGTAATAATGATGGGTATACACGGTATATATATATAAATATTCATTGACAACAACAGATCATTCCACCTTGAAAATCCATTCCATGCCTTGTACTCTTATTGTCACAGCACAGTGCGGAAGCTGAGCCCTTGAGTCGACACACCATACTTGCCTTTCATGTTTCCTCCAAGATTTGAACTGCGACCTCCCTCAGCCATGCCAATAGGGACTGAGCCCAGGTCCTCAAGTAATCTTCGGGATCGTGTCGGCATGTCGGGTAACAAAGGCATGGCTGCTGGAGTATTTCCCATGTATTCACTAGCCATACTTTCAGAGTCTGTTGCTAATGGAGACATTTCTCCAAGTCTCTCATATAACATACTGGTGTAGTCATCACTACGAAAAGTTGAAGCAATTCTTTCTATACTTCTGTCCTCTTCACTTGCACTCGGGCTGACGATGAGGCCACCCGGTCCTCTGTGTACAATTCCTCTCTGTGAACTACTACTTAAACTATTATTATGTGAATGATGTGTATAAATCCCACCACCTCCTCCTCCTCCTACTCCTCCACGTCCCAAATAAGCTGAAGAAGAAGATGAGCCAACCCCACCAATAGAAGAAGAATCATAACGTCCATACTGATCTCTCAATAATTGATCCACTGACTTGAGAACACTATGACGTTCATGTTCAGCTCCCTCACGAAGTCTCGAAATTCTTAAAAGTTCATGATGAAGACCCGCTTTCTCTTGAATTTGTTGTCGACGTCGAGCAATCTCGGCCTTAATACGAGCCTTTTTCTCTTCCCGACTCAGGTTGTCCTCTTCTTCCTCATCCTCCTCTTCACTCACATAGGGGGAGGGATGCCAGGAGCGTGACTTTCGATGCTTTCGTACTTGATGCCGCTTATCACGAGAGGAAGAGGGGGATCTTGTGACTTGTGGCCATGCTTCTCCCTCACTACTCCTTCGTGAGAGGAAACGAGACGTGACTCGAGAACGAGCGTCCTCTTCTTCAGACATCATCAGACTTCCACCCATACTATTAATAGCTGTCTCACGGAGAATCCCCCCAGCAGCTGCCCATGATGACGCCAAGTATGATTGTGAGTGATCCCAATCACCCAAACCAGAAGTTGGACGCATTAATGTTGTATCTTCTAATGATTCATACTCATACGATTTGTACGGTGGTCTTAGTATCCCTGCCGAGCTCTACAAAAAGTTTTCCCCCCATTTTCCAATTCGTCCACACACACCCAGAGAGAGAGAAGAGAGAGAGATCCAAGAAGGAAGGAAGAGAGAGAGAAAAAAAAAGAACAAACAAACAAAAATTTTAGTTATCATCATTCCATTTCCACAATTTCATAAAAATTTTGATCTTTTTTTTATATACTTTTATATAAATATAGTAATTAAGGGTGTAAAGAGGAAGTGAAAACTAAAAAAAATGAAATTTTTAAAAAAAGAAAGAAAGAAAAAGAAAAAAAAGAAAAAAAAGAATATTTTTTTTAAATAAATAAGGGCACAGACAGACACAAAGACAAACACATTGAGGAGGTCATACTCGAGTATAATCCTGAAGTAGTTCAGTATCCCCGTCTTCTTGGATGGGTGAGAAGGGTAGGGACAGTTTAGGATCAGCGGATAGCTGACGACGATGTCCCTTTATTTTCCGACTGAGAAGTGGACTTGCCCCCGCTGACCTCGATATGCCAACATTCCTAGTAGATAGGTCCGCTCTGCATTCAGCAACCCATCACATCAAATATTAACAAAAATTTGGCCAAAAAAAAGGCCCTACCAAACTCAACTCCTCCAACACAGTCTGTCGTGCCATGTGCTGTGAGTGTGTGCCTGTGCCGCTTGTTTTTTTTTCAATTCTACTAAATAGACTCTTAAAACATAATATAATTTATGTGAAAAATTGTGAGCTATTCAAATACCTTGACCTCACACTGTCGCTCCCAGCACGACTTGTGACAGCATCCAGTCTAGCACCCAATTCTCTATCTCTCTCCCGTAGAGCTTCTAAACGTCTCCTTTCCTCTGAGAGTAATTGTCGTCTTTCCTCTTGTAATTGTTCACGTAAAGTTCTCATGTACGAGGGTAAATGAGAGCCAACATTGAGACTCGTATCACCTAAGCTGGAGGATGTAAGGCCAGTCAATCCACTCATTGACATCATTCCACTATTTATATCATGCTGATCACCTTTATTTAATAAATGACGTAGGTCAGGGGGTAAACAAGCGGCAAGTTCAGCCATATTTGATGACCAATTATCTGTTGTCTTATAACTAGGATATAACCCGGACAATACTGATGTTGTGGTTGTTAAGTCAGAGGAGGCAGTGAAACCGGAAGTTGTTGTTCGTAAGCCCATTCCAGGGAATGTAGCAGACGTTGAAAACAAATTACCGCTCAAAGGATACACGGTATCAGACTTTGCTCCCATACTACTGACTACACTTGAGGCTGCAAATATTTTTTTCAAAAAAAAACATTTTAATTATAATTATCATTTTTGATTTTATTTATTAAATTTTATACTCATTTTTGTCCATTTTTTATTTACCTTGTAACAATCCTAGTGCTGAACCAGGCCTTGGAATAGGATCAGAGGCTCCCATACAAAGTTTTCTTAGATTACTTTCACTTGCACTAGGTCTAGACAAGGACAAACCAGACATACCGTAGTGTCTATTACCCGATACTGTTTGATCTAACGATGAGAGTCGCATAGGTGATAACGATCTGGAAGAGAAAATACAAAAATTAATCAATTTTTTGCCTTGTAAATATGTATATAAATGTATAAAATATTTTTTGTATAAATATGTACCTAAATGTTTCTTGAGCTCTCTGTCTATCTCGTTTTTTAGTTGAAGGCAATGGAGCAGCTTCTTGGTCTGGAGGGAGACAGGGAAGTTTTCTACGCATTCTGAGGGATTTTTGTGAATCTGTCTCACTCATTGTGTCCGAGGAGTCACCACCACAAGGATCACCACGACCACTTCGAGGAGTTCCACAGGGTGTTCCTAGGATTGGAGTAGTTAACGGGGTCACTGGTCATGAGAAATTTTAAAGAGTTGAATACAGAATTGCATGCAAAAAAGAATTTCATTCACAAAAATTTTCAATTACAATTAATATTTTTACAAAAAAAACAAAATCACATCAAGAGATTTAAACTAAAATTATTTATATAAAAAAAACTTTAAAATATTTTTGAAAAAATGGAAAGGGGATGGATACCTGCGAGGGGTTGAGAAAGTAAAGAAGTTCCTATTAAAGTCTGTCCACTGCCAATAAAAGTTCCTAAACTAGTGACTACGGCAGGGGTGAGTGAACCAACAGTCAAACCTTGACCACCAATAAGAAGAGTCGAGCCATCTCTTCTAATTTCACCGGTTGTACTGGAAGACAAGTGGGTGTGGGCTCTTCGGCTTGTCTTTTTCATGTGTTGTTGTTGATGTTGCCTCTGTTGAAACTCAAATTGTTGTTGACGTTGTTCAGCAGACGAATGGGCTTGTCCAGGATAAAAATCTGTTTAATTTTAACATGACAAAAAAAGATGTACATTAATTAGTTTTAATGAATTCATTTATTAAAGAGATAATTTAGACATTGAATCTGTACAAAGAATTTAGGACTTGTTACATGAACTCATTAATTATACGTGATAATATTCTATCATGAAGAATAATGAGAACTCACTTAAAGCCGCTTGTTGCTGTTGTTGGTACATTTGGGCTTGTGCTGGACTCAAGGCTCCAACAACACCAAGGCTGGCTGCTTGTTGTTGAGTCATAACATTTCCTCCTTGGGTCATGACGGCAGATGAAGGCTGAGGATGATGGAGAGAACCCGAATGACTGTATTGCTGTGCTGACTGTTGGGGATGGATGGACGTTCCATAATGTAAATTTTGTAAATTCATTTGATTTGCTAAACTCTGTTGTGCTTGTTGTTGTTGTAGCGTGGTTTGATAACCAGGTTGACCCACTTGGTGTTGTTGTTGTTGTCTTTGAAGAAAGGCTTGTTGATTGGAATCTTGGATAGGGGCAAAGGCCGACTGTTGAATGTGTTGTTGTACACCAGGCTGCTGTTGTTGCTGATACAATGAGGATTGTTGTTGTTGTTGTAAAGCTGCCTGTTGTTGATGTGCATGTTGTGGGTGATGATAGGAAGAGAGTGGAATTTGACCAGTCATTCCACCGGGAATTGGGAATGGCTCTGATTTATCTTCTGACGGAGATGGTCGGGGTGATGTACTTCCTAAGCCTAATTCAATTAAAATTTGACAATGTTAATGCAATATAAAATGACCAAAAAACATTATTCAAAACATTTTAAATTAAAGTCTTTTTTACCTAATGCTCTGCTGAAATCAGCTAAAAGTCCACTAATTGATTTAGCACCAGGACCTGCCTGGGAAGTAACATTTAAATGACCAGTCTGACCATGTTGTTGACCCATTCCATGTTGAAATTGTGATTGTGGTCCCTGCTGAGTGGGATGCTGTTGTTGTTGCTGTTGATATTGCTGTTGTGTTGGTTGTTGCATTTGTGAATATGGTGCTATCGTACTAGAAGAAGAAATAGGCCTACCACTTTGATCATATAATTGTTGTTGCTGTTGTTGAGGCTGAAGGGGTCCTTGTGGTTGTAATTGTTGTGGAACATTAGCCATAGGATTTAAAGGATCTATTGGTTGTAATTGTTGATTTAATTGTAAAGGAATTTGTTGTTGTGTGGATTGTTGTAAAATTTGTTGCTGTTGTAATAATTGTTGTTGTAATTGTTGTTGCTGTTGAGGTTGCATTTGTGTTGTAGGGAGTATTTGTTGGGGGGCATTTAATATATTTGAGGGTTGAGGTTGTGATGGTGGTTGTTGTTGATATGGTTGATTATGACTGACTACAGGTAAGGATGTGTCAGTGGATGTAACAGAAATTATTCCACTTGTTGGACCCAATGATGATGATGAATGTATATTACTCCACTCCCCACTCGTCCCTACAACACCAACACCACCAGGTTGAATCTACAATTCAAAAAAAAGCATTCACAAAATTATTTCTATTCATAATCACCCAAAAAAATATATAAAAATTAAATTCTTTAAAATAGACTCACCTGCTGATTTTGTTGTTGTTGTTGTAAAGAACGTTGTTGCATAATATTTAAGTCAACAACAGACTGTTCAGAACAAGGAGGTTGTCCATACATGGATTGAGTTTGAGGTTGTTGTAATTGTTGTTGTTGATTGATAAGAACACCAGTGGAGGTAGTTGCAGAAATAGGAGCGGACGTGGTTCCAAGAATCCCAGCCTGTGTCATTAATGAGTTGGGACCCGTCGTGGAAGTGAGTGAATTGATGGTACTTTGATTAAGAGAATGAAGTTGCGATTGATTGTCCACACCTCCAATAAGACCTTGATTAAGAGCTCCTTGAGTATTCATATTATTAGTTGAGTAAGATATATTCCCTTGTTGATCCATTGTAGGTTGACCAAGCATATCCATTGATTGTTGTTGTTGCTGCTGCTGTTGTTGTTGTTGGGAAGTCATGACTGAAGGATTGACACGATTGTCCAATGATCTCTGTGGTCTTAGTTGAGGCCGTATTGAATGTCTCTGATCTATAGGCATCATTCCTGGTGGCACACACTCTTGACCCATCATTCGACGACGTGGACTTCCATTCTCACCCATCACCCCTTGGTTGTGAATACCTAAATATTTTTCAATCAAAGTAGGGAAAAGGAAGCGAGAGAGACGAAGAGAAAGAGAGAGAAAGAGAGAAACAAAAAAAAAAAATGATCAAAAATCATTTTCAAAATAATTTATATAGTGCCTTTGTATAATTTTGTACAGTTATAAAATATATATAATTATGAAGGGGGTGCCCTATACAGTTAAAAAAAATAATATACATTTTTTATAATATTTTTCCCTCCAATGTACACACACAAGTCTAATCTCATATATAATTTATTATAGTTTATGGCATCATTTTTTGAGGCGCCTACTTCCTCTCTCCCTAACTCTTCCCCTGTATGTAATCACACGCGTAGGCATTTTCTTTCCCGAGCACACCGATGACAATTTATCAGTGACTCCCT
This sequence comes from Arrhopalites spinosus, assembly GCA_034700945.1. Classification (NCBI taxonomy): domain Eukaryota; kingdom Metazoa; phylum Arthropoda; class Collembola; order Symphypleona; family Arrhopalitidae; genus Arrhopalites; species Arrhopalites spinosus. The sequence continues at coordinate 65,712 of JAQIVZ010000219.1, read as the reverse complement.
CCTACCCGATATCGATTTGTCCAACTTGCCCTCCCTCATTTTCTCTTTCTCTTTTTCACTAACTAGACCCGTATTCTCCTATTCTCTGTCTCTGTGTCTATGTTTCCCTCACACCAAAAAAATACTCAGCGCCAAATAAACTCCCGTTGCCAGAAATCAGCAGAAATACACACATACACACCAAAAAAAATCTCTACTCTTCCTCTTTTCTCTCTTTGTCTAGTTCCTCAAAACATTTCTTTCATGTTATCTCCTAATTTTCATATACTTTTTTTCCCTTCTCTTCTCATCAATATTGCCAACTCCTCTCTCAGATAGTAAGCATAACTTTGTCTTGCCATGTATATGAGTACATGTATTTTTTTTCTTCTAAGACTTTGAACTGATTCTCCTTTCTCTTTTGACTTTCACAATTTTCATCATTTTAGGCTTGGTAGCATTCACCACAACCCACAATGTGAAAAGAATATTATACTCTGTCCCTCATGCTTGAGTGACTACATTCTTTGATAAAAATTCTTGTTCTAGATTCTTCTTTTCTAAGACGTCTATAATAATAATATACTCCTTAATATTAAAGACTTTCTCTCTATTTTTTCCTAATTCTTTTTCTTCCCAAAAAATACTCTCTTACATTCTTTTGATACTACTTGTACTTGTACATATATTGGAATTTAATATATTTTTTTTATAGTATCGTGTGTAATGAGAAAAAATATTAAGTCTCTTGTAAATCTTGAGGAAAGTGTGTCTTGTGAATATTTTGGTCCATTTTTTTTTGGTAGAAAATATTTTTCATTTTAAAAATACCACCTAAACTCATTTTTTTTTCTCTTTCTCTATAAAAATACATGGAACTACCTAAAATGTGTGTATAATTTATAATGTAACAACAAAACTAATTGTGTGTAAATGTCATATTAAACAAGGATTCAAGTATGAGTAAACACAAACAATTTTTGTATTTTATCTTGTCTAAACAAACTAGTCTACCTGTCTGAAAAGATAGATAAAAAAAAACTTGTTTAGTTAATAGTTCATAGACAAGCTGACTGATTATGTGCCTTTTTTGTCAGAAACAGAGAGCAATGTTTACTCTTAACCTTCTTTTTTTGTAGTAAACTATCTCTACACTCGATAGAAAAAAAATTTGATCATTTATCATGGGAATTTATGTGAGGAATTAATCTAAACCAATCTAATGTGTCGAAATTAAACCTATTTTATTTGAGGATTGTATTACTCAATAAACTTTCTCTTTTTTTCTCTTTTTTTTTGTTAAATATTTTTTGAGCCTCATTTCTAACTAAATTATCTAACAAGAATCTATCTGAAATGTTTTTTTTTTCTTATTTAATTTGAAATATTGCCCCCTCCCAATTAAACGAAATATATTTTAATAAAATTAATTGAAAAACATGTATTATAACTATAAAAATTAATAATAATAATTAAATATTTTATATAATTTAAAAATAAAGGATATTAAAAAAGTGTATAAAAATTGATTTCGTCAATTTGGAATTTTTTTGGGAGGTGCAAAGAAAAGCTGCGAGAAAGCTTTCATTAAAAAAATAGAGAGATTAAAAACTAAAGACATGATTCAATTTTCAAACATTTCAGTAAAACTTAATTCATGTGTGTCTTGTAAACTAATTTTTTCAACTCAAGGCAGATTTTAAATTAAAAAAAATTGATAACGTGAAAAATGAAACAGATTTAAAACTAAGTCAGTGCAGAGACTGTGGTTTTCAATCCATACATAATTAAAATAAATATTATTTTTAAAGTAGAGTATAATGGAAGTAAAGGTGCTTGAAAAATTTTTGAGGTGGTATTTTTTTTCAAGAAAAATATATTTCTTTTGAGTAATTTCTTTTGCAAATAGCAATTTGGTGATTCGTAGGGTCTCAGCGCTGAGCAAAGTTTAACGTACAGGAAAAATAAAATAAGGAACAAAAAGGTTCAAGGTTAGAAGGGCCAATGAGGGTTTTTTTGGTTAGAAGAAAAGGTTTCAATTTTTTTTCTTTTTTTTAAAAGATTGACAAGGAATCAAGAGAATAAGCAGCAGTTGGCAGTAGCAAAGAGCATAAAAATAAAATGTCAACATTATTATAAAAAATAAAGACTAATAAATATGTAGTAGTGGTACCCACTAGTTTAAGACCAAAAAAAATACTTTAAGTAACTACACAAATAGAACGTTACAAAAATAAAAAAAGGTGTGGAGAAAGCATCGTCCAAACTAAATCTATATCCATATATATCACTACATAACCATTACAAATACCATATATATATAACTATATCTGTACATATTTACAAAAAGAGTTTAATACACTAGCCCCCCTTTTAAGGAAGAAAAAGCCGTGACAAGAATTTCCAAAACTTTTTTTTTGTAGCCAAAAAAAGGAGAAAGACAAGCATTTTGTGGTTTGTTTTTTTTTCTGCCCTATTGTCCACCACTGTATAAATATATAACTAGGACTCACATATGTTACAGACGGAAGGTAATATACCACATTTAAGTACAAGTACAGAGTACAGAAGAAGAACAAGCTGGCGGGGTCAACTGCCGCATCGCAGTAACAATTAGTGTGTGCCAACTATTGTACATGTCTTATGTCTATTTACAAAAAGAAGGGGATATATACAGAGAGGGGGGAGGGGAATGTGTGTGTGCTTGAGAATCATGCGATCACAATAATTTTACTTTTTTTCTTTTCTTCTCTTTTATTTTTTTTTGTGGGGCATCTAAAAATGTACACTGTACAGATAATACACACTGACGACGTGGTGGTAACGATGCGAAAATCACAAATGACTACGGTACAAAACACCACATACTTACACACATTAATATATATATACAGAGAGAAATATAAAAACACCACACACCACACACCACCAACACAAATGACAATTTGTTTCCTCTATTTTTGTCGTTTTTTTTCTCCTCTTTATTTTTTTTTCACTTTCTCTTTCTTTCCCCTTTTTTCTTCCTTTTCTCCTCTCTCCACTTTGTCAAGCTGCTTACCGTTGGGGTCTTGAGAACAAGGAGAATCTTTTTTTTTGAAATTCATTTTTTTTCCTCTCATCACTCTGGTAACTTTTTTATAAACTCTCATCTCTCATTATTATTTTCAGCTTGGCCCCATACAATTCATAGATTGACGTTTTTAGTTTTTATTATTAATCAATACTTTAATAGAGAGAGAGAGAGATGGGGAGGGGGAATGAAAGGGAATAAAAATGGAATGGGACAAAATTTTGGTTTGAAAAAAGTCTTTTGATTTAAAAATGATTTTTTTAAAAAAAGGAATGTCAAGGAACATTTGATATCACATTAATAAATGGTTTACGATTTATATATAAATATATAGTATTAATTAATAATGATAAGCAAACGCCAGAACAGAGCTTGTCAGAGATTTGACTCTCATCACGTGAATTAATTCCACAACAACACCAGAGTTTTTCCACCAGAAACAGATTTTTTGATGCAAGTTGCACCTCAATTTTAAAAATATATAAATATTTAAAGAAAATAAATTATTATTTTTTAAAAAATATATATTTTTTTGCATGCAAATTTTTCAATTCATCTACTTTGAAAAAAATAAAATAAAATAAAAGTAAATATTTTTTAAATAAAATAAAAATGTCTAAATAATAATAGAGCTATATTATGTGGAAGCAAGCTTGCTTTGGGAGTTTATATATATATATTTATATATAATATAATGATATATACAATTTTACGTACGAGAGCATGTCCAACTGGCATTCTGAGTGCTTGAGTAAACTTTCAAAAACCAAACAATGAAATGGAGAATATAGAATGCCAGGCAGCAAAAGAGGGGGGAGGGGGGTGAACATGCAGCTGACAACAAGCAACATTTGTTACAACATCATGGCTGCCACACAGAAAAAACAGGAAAACAGGATACCCGGAATGGAGTCAAATGGAGAAAGATGGAAGGACGAAAAGACCAAGAAAGCTATCTCTTTTTTTTATTTTTCAAGGGGGAAAACAGTAAAAATAATTTCTTACTTAATATGGGGGAGATATACAATGTATATATTAATATAAATATATATATATATTCTTCCTTCCTATTTTAAAAAATGTGTAAAAAAATTGTCTGGCTCCCTTTTCCTTACTCTTTCAAATTGAAGGGAAATTGAGAAAATGAGAAATATTATAATCCACTGTGTACTCAATTATCAGGCCTTTCTCTCTAGTTAAAATCCTATTTGACTATTTTAATGTATGCTCAATTTATATTTTTTGCAATTGGGAAGAAATAGATGAAACATGTTTGTTTTTTTAAAAAAAAGCTTTTTTGAAATATTTTACAAAGTTCTATCTATTAATGTAATATATGTACAGATTAAAGACATACTGGAGTCTGGAGGATATTTACAAGTGCTTGTATATCTCAATAGCCTATCTTTTTTTGTACTATTTTTATATATTATTCAAGTCAAGTAGCAATTTACATGTCATGACGAAAAATTCATAGTGTGACAAACACACACAAGCACACAATGTAGAGAGAAAAGAGAAAAAAATATTAGCTAAGGTTTATTATGTAGATTGTTCATCCTGTACATTGGATAGTTGGTAAATTTTTTTTTGTTTTGTATTTAATTTAAAATTAAGTTTCATTTATGAGCTAAAAAGATTTTGCCAAAAAAATGAGAGAGAAAATAAGTCTATCAAATTTTTTTTGAGGGCAGTCATCAAACAAAAAAGCCTAGCATGCTAGATCGGCTGGAAAAACTCTGGAGAATCTGATTGAGAATCTGGGCCAGCAGGACGGAAACATAGATAATGTTTGTTTTTTTGCGGATCTTTTTTTTTCTTTTGGAATTATATTTCTCTTCCGTTGAGACCAAAAAATTCATTTTTTCTTAATAATAAAATTAGTAAAGAGAGAGAGAGAAAGAAAAAAAATACTTACACTATTAAATATTAAAACTAATAAATAAAATTGTATATTAAATATAATATGGCCACTATTGTAAAATAACAATAGAAGTATTTCTTTTGAATTGATTTTGAACGCCCATTCCCAAAAATAATTAATTTGAATTAAATTATATTTAATTATAAATGTATATGAAAATAGTATATAAATTAAATAGAAAAATTATAGTACAATTTAATTTACAATTTATATACACACAACTAAAGAGCATGTGTTGCATCAAGTACCTACTCATTTTGATATGATATTAATTAAATAGTCAATCAAAATATAAAACAGATTAAATTGACTTGTACAAAAAAAACATATTTATGTGTCATCCATTGGACAAACTATGGGGAATTAAATAGTAAGGAAATACAGAAAAAAAACAAGAGAATCCCTACAAATAAAAAATGAATGGAAAAGTTATATATCACACACGATCAATATATCACACATAAATGACATTAGGGAGCAAGAAAATTATTTGTTACTTGTATGATATAATACAGATAGATAATAGCCACTGTATTTATTAAATAATTAATTAAATATCCACACTAATTTTATAACCGTCCCTACAATAATTAAATAATAATAGAAAATAGTAGCCAGAGTAGTCCCCAAAAAAATGAAATTAGTTCTCGTGTGTATATGTGACTAAAAGTTATTCAATAAAGAGAGAAAATGGGGGAGAGAGAGGGGGGGAACACCGCATCAACTACGTTTTCGTCCTGCTAGACATGTCTAGACAAGCTGATCCATGAGAGGCCCAAGCAATCAAGATAATCATGAGAGTAATTGTTTGTAATTTTTTTTTTTCTTTGTGGAAAAAGAAAAAAAAAGGAAAATACCACCCGGCCAGACATGCCAGAATATCACATGCACTCACCTGGACGGTTCAAGCTGGTGACGAGATCTGCTCCAGTAGGACTGCCCCCTTCGTCCTCTTCTTCTGGAATAGTATAAACTTCGCCCGGACTATGATCATAATAGGCGACCACTTCACTGCCCCCAAGACCATCACTATCACTGTCAGTGTCTTCATCAGTGGAGCTTTTGTAATCATCCAAATCATGCTCTTTCATAACAATAGCCTTTCTTGGAGGTGGGAATTCAGACTCGGGAGACTCAGGAGAGTCCATACCAGAATGATAGACAGGGGACATGGAATGTAGGGGACTGAGACTTTCACCCGATTTTCCAGGACTTTCTTTTGGGGAGGGAGAGGGAGTTGGAGATTTGGATCTGGATAGAGGACTTAAAGAAAGTTTACTGAGATGACCATCTCCTCTTGTACGTCCACCTCCAACTCCACGTCCACTAGACTCTCCATCCTCTCCTCCCATTCTTTGACGCTCAAGACGTTTTTGGGAGTAGGACTCAACAGCTGACTGAAGCTTCGACAATTCTTCCATGAGAGCATTGGTTTTTGAGTCACTTTGAGTTGACCCCACTGCTGTGACCCCCGCAGAAGAAGAAGAAGAAGAGGAAATATTATTATTATAAGAAGAAGAAGACATGGAAGGAGGGGGATAGGATGAAGGGGTAAATTCACAAGAAGAAAGATTTTGTGGGGAATGCATTGAACTCATACCATAACCATTATTAAGAGGGAGAGGAGGAGTATAAGTGATTGAAGTTGATGATGAGGTCCCTCCTCCTTGACCCTCACCTCCAACTCCTCCTCCCTCTGACATGTCATTTTCAAGACTAATGGAGCGACTATGCATTTTAACAAAAGAAGGCTTTGCTTTGCTAGCAGAGGCTGATACAGGGGTGCTCATGCTTAGGGAGTGATCAGGAGAGAGTGTTGTTGTGAGAAAAGGATGGGGTTCATCATCTAATACTACAGGGCTCTTACTAGAAGGAGGACTCAGGAAATTTTCTTCACTCTGCTCAGTTCGCTCCCCATGAGATGATGAGGGGAATGTCATCTCTTCCGAATATCCTCTTTGACCACCGGAAACCTCACTTCCCCAAGACGTCCCTACTCCTACGCCTTCCTTTCCCTCATCAACGCTCAAGCCATCATCAACGCTCTCAGTAAACTCACGCTCGTTCTCCCATCTCTGCTGCTGCTGTTGTTGTTGTTGTTGCTGTTGAGACGGACCACCAGGAGGACCACTGCTTCCCCATTCCATCATCTGCATCCATTTTTATTTCAATCTCATTAATTCCATTTACTATTATGTTTCTCATTATATTCATGGCAAAATTCATAAATTCTCCCCTACTAAAAATCTCTCAAAGAAAATTCTTTTTTTGTAGTGAGCCAAAAAAGCAACATTTAATTTTTCTATTTTAGGTAAAAAAAAGAAACTATTAAAAAAACATTTTTATTTATTCTTACATTTGGATTCGTTTGTTGTTGTGAATACGGTCCAGGCGGTCGCGGTCCAAGGCTTTGACTCCCCGCTGCGCCTGTCATTCTTCTTCTTTTGATACAATTGCCGCATGTCCATTCGGGTCGCTGGAAAATCACAAACGAGACCCAAAAATAGTATCACAAAATATATTCAAATGATATAAAAGTCTCATTTATTTTATATTTACTGTGTCATTAAATGATGCAACATATGAGTGAGTATGAGGAGGGAGATGGAAAAGGGGAAAGTAGTTTTCAATAAAATATTTTCTTCCTTATTATATCATCCAAATAATATTTTTTCTGTGTAATAATATCCAAAGCCAAAAATCTCTCTTAAAGTTCCACCACACTACTAATACTCTCGACCCCACACACTGTACGTACATGTATAAGTAGAGTACCATGTACGCATATAATAGACCATTCTTGACATTTAAAATTTTCCAATCGTTTCATCTTATACATTTTGTCTTCCAGTGGTTAGAGACAAATTGCAGCTTTACTCAATTCCTTCTGCCATCCTACACATTCTCTAAAGATGCCAATAAAAAGTTCATGGGGTTTCTTTAAATGCTCCTCTACCTACTCTAGCATAGTTTTCTTCATACTTAAATCAAGTTGTTGAACCTGGGAATTGAGAATTGTGTTTACAGTACATGGAGTGAGTAAAATAGAGACCTTTTTTTAAATTGAGTGGTTCATATTCATAGTGAAGAAAGCATCTTATTTGTATTGAGAAAGACTAACAAATTTTTATGTTTTGCACTTTCACCAAAGATAAAAATTGTCAATTCTTCAAAATCTTGCATAATTCCCATAAAGAGAAAAGAAATAGAAAGTACTGTACATTGTACGTAAATTAATGGAGAAAAATAAGTGGACAAAAAAATAATTTAAAATACTTTAGCCTGTCCCAAATTATTTGACCTAGAAAAAAATTTCAAAGTTCAAAAGCTTCATTAAATACATACCATACATCACAAAATGAAAATGCCTAACTTTCACTCAAAACCTCTCTTTAAAGATATAACTTGATTTTAACATGCACGCCAACATACATGGTATATCTATGTATGTACATGCATAAATATATAAAATACGTGATAGTTTTTAGACTTGATCTTCCCAAGATGAGAAGTAAATGAGGCAGACGAACACTACGTCCTCACGGCTCATGAATAATCAACAGAGAGAGAGAGAGGGAGAAGAATATTTGCTAACTTTCATCAAAGAAAAGAGAGAAAGTCGAGTGAAAAAAGAAAAGAATGGAGATTAAATGGTGCTAATGACTACGACTATCTCTACATAAGAGAGAACAATGTTCTCTCTTTCCTCAAATGAAGAGCTTTCTTTTTTTTCAACATACGAACATAACAAGTTCTTCTACAGGTAGACAGATTGTTACAAGAACTATCTCTCTGTCTCTCTCTACACTCGTATCCCTATAAAAAATAGTTTGCCAGCCAAGAAAGGTGGAGAGAGAAAGTAAAGAGTGGAAAGTGGAGAGAAAAAAAAGAGCTGACTAGAAGGTAAAACTAGTGATATATACTCTAATGATATAAATAGACATGAAGGGTCTTTACTTTAATCTCTCTAGCTCATCCCACCCAACCAGATGAGTCTAATTGGTCAAGTGTTCCAAAAGAACATGCTAAATTAAAAGCAAGAAGAAAAAGACAGGGAGGTTATATCCCCCCCCCCTCTTTTTTTGCTATGCTGACAGGAAACCAAAAGGAGATTCCCCCCTCCTCCTCTTTCTCTTTTTTTGGGAGCTGTAAGCCCTAAAGCCTTTTTTTATGGGTAACCGGAATAGACCGTCTGTTGGAGTATTTAGTAATTTGCCTATACATTTAGAGACTGAACTGTACTTCATGTAGTTCACATTATAAAAACATAAAATAATACTCCCTAAGAATTTCAATCCACTACAAAAAAAAAGAAATAATGATGCAAGCTTGTTCCTTTTGTGGTAAGCACTAGACCCATTTTTTATGTTTTGAGAGACCCACACCATACAAAACCCAACTACCACCAACCATCACCATGCCAAATCGATCGCCGCATTTTATCGGCTATCCCCCCTTCATACACTGTACTCCACATCTATGTATATAATGTACAATACTAATGTACGTGCAAGTATGCATGACGTCATAGACTACAGTTTTTTTTGAGCCAGTTAAAATCATTCTAGTTGAGGAATTTTTTTTAAACATGGCATCAAATACAGTTGAATTAAATTTAAACTGAAAATAGGGACTCATTTTTATAATTTTATTTATTTTATTTTAATTTTGTACTAAATAAATCATCATTTGAAAATACTGATATGACTCAATTTGATATTAGAATGAAAGAGAAAGTATTTTTTGCAAAATGTTTTTTATTGAGATAAAAATAAAATCACAAAATTCTAGTCTCTTGATACTTTCTCTCTCTTTCACTCGCTTTCTTTTTTTAGACGGTATAAAATGGGATTAAAGTAGTATTCATTCATTGTCAGAATTGATTCGACAGTGAAGAGTGTCTCCATGTAGGGATTTATAGTAGAGAGAGAGAGAGTCAAAATTTATTGATGTTGACATGAATAGAAAAAAAGTCTCCAGACAAAATAAAACAATGTCATGTGACCATTGACCATCACCACAAGAGGAGTCTACAGTGTGGTGGAGTCGTCTACCATTTCTCTTCTTTTTTTCTCTTTTAATGGCTACTTCATCAGTTGGGTGTAATGTAATGACGGTCATTGTGAGAGGGTAGTGAAAATAAAAAAAGAGAAAATAAAAATAATTTTTTGCTCTATTTTACCACCACTTTCGCTCCGCTTCGATACCCCTCACCCCCTCCTTAAATTCCTTGTCATATCTCTAGCCTTCCATTTCAGTAATGGTTCGACACTCACCCCCCTCCCATTCACATCCACATGACCTAACCTTATGGAACTTTCATGTTTCTATTCGTACTATCACTTTTTTTAACCATCCATTTTTGTACATACAGATACAGATATGATAGAGGAGAAAGTTTTTGTATGGGAACAAGATTTTTTAACAAAGAATTCAATTTGTTGAAAATTGGGAAGGGCAATAATAGTTTTGGAGAGTTTGAAAAAAAAATATGTAAAATTATTTAGTGTTGAAAAAAACGAGTTTTTTTGGGATAAGATTAGACGAAAATTTTGTGAGATGCATCCATTGATATGAAAATGAGCTTTAGTCGTCCCACAAAAAAAAGGGAACAGAATGCTGTACAATTGACATTGCTGAATTTCCTTTGACAGCCTTATATTCCATTTACCAGTGAATATAACAAGTGTAGTCGTATCTGTGTGTGTGTGTATTTTTGTTGGTGTTGGTGTTGTATTTTTACAATTGTGACACAAAATGTTATTTTGTATTTTTTTTGTGTCACAATAAAAGTCACTTTTCCTTGTCGACTCTCGCACAAATATGGATACAAGTGAGAAAATTTCATTACATAAACAGTCCAGACGGTATCTATTCGCTCTCTCTGTTTTCATTTCATTGAAGAAAGAGAGAGAGAGAGAGAGAATGGGCTGGCTATTCAAATAAGTCATAAAACCCAAAACCTATTTCATTCCCTTCTTACATAATCTAGTCTCCTCTTACATTCTATTATGTGTCATTTGGTCTCTCTCTCTCTCTCTTTCGCTTTTGTCAAGAGAGGAGAGAAAAAGTTTCAATTCACTATAATATTATAATACTCTTGCTTTTTACTACACACTAACTACCTCCATATAAAATGTCTCTCTCCCTCTCTCTGTCTGTCTACTTTGTATCTGCATCTTTACATTTACACACATTCCCCCTCCCATTCAAACCTCCAATTTTTGTTTTTCATCTCAGATGAGAATTCACTATTCACAGAACAAAAAAAAACTCTTTACTTTTGACTGCTGTGCAAAAAAAAGAAAAATATTTTTTTTGTACCTTTTCTTCATTGCAAAAAAAAGTTTAAGTTAACTCGTGACTATGGACACGAGAGAGAGAGAGAAAGTGAAATGAATTTTATTATTTTTTTTTGAACAAATTTTTGAATTCATAAATTTTCTCATTTTATTCTTTTAATACTTTTTTTTGACTTTCCTCAACTTTTCAACTTGAGTCATTGAACTTTGCCGAGAGAGAGAGAGAGAGAGAATCAAAACTGTTGATATTGGTAGAGTAGGAGGAGAAAAGAGAAGAGAAATATTTAATAAAATATAAGTGTGTAATAAATTAAAATGAATGTGAAATTAAATGTAAAATATCATCATCTTATTACTTTTACAAAGCTCTCGACAGTCTCTACAAAGAGAGAGAGAGAGAAAGTAAAACTCAAAATAATTTTTAAATGGAGAAGTACACGGGAAATTGGGAATGGGGGTATTAAATGTTAGGCATATATATTGTAAAATTATTTCATTTATGGAAAATGATTAAATATCTCAAACTCAACCGTTCTCTAGGGGTTCTTCAATGAGGAGGGTCAGTAGTGACTACACTGTACGTTACATTGTACAAAAACTTGTTCCAAAATATTTTATACCATTTATATACACATACATATGCTTCCCACTCTATAACACAAATAGTATATCTGAATAGAACGAGATGGGAAGGATGATGAAGCCCATCATAATGAGTTATTAGAAAATACCTAAACTAACTAACCTAGTCTTGGAAAACTCTCTCTCTCCAACAATTTTGTCAAGGCTATTACACAAAGGGATACTATAGCTAATTTTTCCATAGATAAAACTATACACCATATGATTGTCCTGGGGACAGAAAAGAGAGAGAGAGAAAGTGGAATAAAATATACTTTCTCTCTCTAGAGGTGAATTTAGATATGATTTCTGAAAAAGAGAACAAAAACTGTATAGAGGCTACTATTCCATAGTCTCCTTTGTAGCATATAAAATATGGAATAACAAAAGTAAAAGAGGGTTTGCAATAACAGACTACATAATGCATTGAAATAGTACATGTATACATATATATTTATTTTATACACGCATAGAAAGAGACGAGCAGTCTGAACAAAAACCTGGAAAATGTGCTGGTTCACAATTTTACAATATTTTGTGAGGGCAAAAAAACATTTCAACCTTGTTCCATTCTCCTCAAAACTTTGACTGAATAACAGGGCACACTACCCACTACAGTCTGTATGATATCACATAAAAAAGAGGTGTCCATTTCTCCACACAGCCCCATACTTTCATTACACATGTACACACATGTAAAAAAATGCGTAATTTAACTAAACATGAATAGCCTAGTTGTAAGGTTATCCTTACACTCGTTGTAACTTTCTTCGTGTTTCTATTTCACTCTATCTTTCAAGCTAACTTGAATAATCCATACCTACACGCACTTCTCCACTCTCCCTAGCACTAGCTCCCTATACCCCCCAAAAACTACACAAATACAAATAAACTAGACCTCTAGCCCATGGAATCAGGTTACCAAGAAGCAAGAAACTCAAAGGTCTAGTCTGGGAAAAAGGAGAGAGAGAGAGAGAGAGAGAGAGGGAAAAAATAATGTAAATAATTTATCCCTCAAGAAAATTTGTTGAACAGAGTACTTCTCTCTCTACCTGAATTCCTTAAGCCCCCGCCTATTTCCTCACCATATCACACTATAGTGTGATACATTGTAAAAATTCAAGAGAAGATAGAACCACTTTTTATCCCAGTCTTTCTCTCTCTCTGTCTGTGTGTACATGTAATCAAGACCTAATGTGTTTTCTGTATTCGTATCTCTTTCTAACATTGTAGGATTGTATATTACATATTGCATTGCATCCTTCTATAAAATATTAGTCAGTGATTCAGTTTCTGAATTGTCCTAGTTTTCACATTTACATAGGAAAGAGTGGTTAATTTTAGAAAGTGCCTCGGTGTGTTTTGCAAAGTCTTGCTACATTTTTTAGGAAGTTTTTTTTTCTCCTCTCTCTCTCTCTCGTACATGGTCTTCCTCTTTGAGAAGCCAAAGAGAGGAAGAGGGTGGGATGGTACAAGGACAAGGATAGATGCAGGGAGAGGAAGAAAACGGGGAAAAGATGAAAGAACAGAATAATATCTATGCCATGTACACAAACACGTGTGTCTGGTTGTACGTGGGCTCACCAAACTTTGAGAGAGAGAGTAAAAGTATAGCAAGAGAGAAAGAATCGGAAAAGAGCATTGTGTGGTTTTAGTCGAGGACATTGACTAAAGCGCAGAGCATAGACAAGAGAGAGAGAGAGACATGCTTTCGCCTCAGACTTTCTCCAATCCAACCAGCCGAACCAGCATCCACTTTCACGACAACTTCATCTATACTCTGGTCTCATCCGCCGTTGCTTTTGCTGCCGTGGATCCATCCTTACAGACTTAACACACACACAGAGAGAGAGAGAGAGAGAGAGAGAGTGGTTGGTGATGGTACAGTAGTAGTGGTAGTAGTGCTGGTGCGCACCATGTATATAATAAATGTAGAGACCAAGAGAGGAGAGAGAGAGAGGCTGACTACGGAAGTAAAAGTGTAGGTACCTCCGTTGGTCCGTATGTTAAGTACACACACTACATACATTCATAACTATTTTGTGCCTTTAAATCTCTAGGTGCTCCATCCTAAGGAAATCGATCCATTCTGCCTCATATTTTTGATGGTTACAAGCAACGAGCCGGAAGGGATATATGCCTCTCCCATTACATATATTTTATATATAAAAAATGTCCCTATATTCAGTTCAAGTCATGTGAGCAAAGTTATTCTGTACGTTATTGGGGGCAGACGTACATTCTACACATGTACGTCCCCTACATTCCAATCATGTGGCATTACTTTCACTCTATAAGTACATACAAGATATAACAGCTTGCTTTCTCTCTCTCTCTATAAAGGACTACTACTACAAGGAGAAAGCGAGAGAATGTGGAAAGATTTCAATGGAAGAAGAAGAAAAAAGTGAATTTTATTTTTCTCAACAATTTTCCCCAGAGAAGTTGTGTGTCTGTGTGGGAGCTCATCCTAAGGAATTCATTGTGAGTGAGGAGGGGACTTTCCTAATAAACGTCTGGTGATATGTCAGCTAGTATTACATGTTAAAATTAACAACAATAGAGAACTTTCTCTTTACCTTTCTTCTATATAATTTAATTGTTAAAATTGTCATACATACTATATCGTATAGGTAATATATACATATGTATTTGAAATACGTATCTTATTATGGTTTATATTGGTTGATTTAATCACTGAAAAAATAATAAATGGAAATCCTATACTCTCTCTCTCCATCTTGTATAATAAATTTATCTTGTATATTCTACTCTTGTACAGTGATATAATATATACATTGTCTTGCTTTTTAACAAAGGGAAAAATAAATTGAATATTTTATTGTAACATTTTGTCCCTTCAAAATTACACCGTAGATTAGAGGGACAAGACAAATTTTCTTGTAAATTCCTTATGGTACACTATAAAATTTTCTTCTTTTCTACACATACAGATACATTACGTTCAAAATCCCTCGACTAAAAAAAAATTTCGTGAGAAGGGAACCAACAAGATGGGGGGAGAAGAAAAAGTGACAGGAGCAGTAATTCAGTAATTTTGACTTGAATCTTTCAAAAAAGTTAAATAAGTTTGTTGACTTGAAAAAGGAAACTTTTTTTTTGTACAGTATAACTCGTACAACACACAATGTACAAGATAGAGTGTAGAGGATGACACAAGAATGAGTAATGATGATTGCTCAACTCCCAGTGATGTACTTTGAGGAGTAAGGACAGTATGATATAAAGCAAAGCCAAATCAACATTTCATCTAGTTTTTTTGATCAATATGTACATAATATGTTACTCTATGTACCACAACTACAGAGGAGAAAGTGAGTAAAAGGTCTCATTATAAATGCAGAGCACATAATTATAATATATATATAGTACACACCCCATTATATATCTTTTACGTGCATTACATTTTACGCTTGGTTTATCTCTCTCTCTCTCTCTCTCTCACACACACACACACACATGTAACTACAATCTGTACACATCTTACACAACTAGACCAGACTGAGAGGAGGTAAGGAATAGGGGCGGAGTATTATAATTTTGGGTTTTGTTAGTAATGTACTAATTACAAGAATTTAAATGTATTTATATCCTTGTTACGAAAATCTAGTGAAAGTTAGAATATAAACCAAGAAATCTTTCTCTCTCTCTCTTATAAATCTCAACGAATCCAACCAGAAAAGATTGTTAAATATTTATTTCATTTGAAAGTGGATTCGGTAGAGAAATTCTCCTACAAATTTCATTTAATGGTGTATTAGTATTCAAGCTTGCTTGAGGAAGAAAATGATCTGTTTACTTAAAATCTCTTTCTCTCTCTCTCTTTCTGTGGTAGGTACATTTTGTAAAAGGATGAAAGTTGGTCTTAGTGTGTATGCCAAAGTGGTATTATTTTATTTAGATTTATTTTGTGAATCTTTGTAATGTCTTGCGTATTCACTTTTGTATAAGTATAAAAACCAACTAATTTTATAATTGTACAATAAATACTTGTTTTCTGAATATCTTTTTTCAAAGAGAATTTACATTTTCTCTTTCAAATGAATAGAGTGAAAGTAATATTAAACCAGCTTTTCATTTTAAAGAAACTTGTCAAGAAAGTTCAGACTACTGTGTTCATAATCAGAATAATAATTAAATTATTAGGCAATCTTATATTTAACTAAATTCTTCAGATGAGTTGATGATTATGTAGGTACTTAATATGTTCTATACTCCTACACTATGACAAAAAAATTTATAAGCTACTGACACGCAATAATTTATACTGAATGTACATGTGTATTAGTATTAAATTTAATTTAATAAAAATTATTTCAAGAAATATTACAAAGTCATAAATTGATCCTTCTTTAAATTAGAGTTGAAACAAAAATTTAAATTCAAAATAACTGTCTTTTATATTGTCAAGAATATTATTATTTGTACAGTCCAACAACTCCTACTCTCCCACTTTTTCATTTCTGCACTACTTACCTCTGACCTTTCAACAACGACATGATATTTACGTATTCAGTTGGAACTGTAACTAGACAAAAAAAAACTTTTTTCGAGTTTTTTTGTCCGTTAAATTTAGTGTAAGCAAGGTCATTTAACATAATATTTTTTAGTTGAGACATTTTCTTGAGTTTGTTGACTACAAAATAGTATTTTAAAATAATATTTGAAATTCAAATTTTTTTTACAAATGTACTAGGTCAGCATTTGTCTTTGTCTGTCGACTGTATTAACTTTAAAATATACAAAATATATTTTTGAGTTGTCATTTTTGCATAAAAAATAGTAGAATAAATTCACAAATTATTATATAAAAAAAATTCAACTTTGTTGTTTTTAAACATGATTCATCTACACTTAAAAAAAAGTTTTTTGATAAATATGGAGAGACTACAAAAAATATTTTTTGTATGTAAAATGTCTGAATAATATTTTCATCTAAATATTTTTTTTTGACAATCTTTCAGTCTAAAAAAACTAGTTTAGATTATCACAAAGCTCAATATTGAATTTAGACAGCTTTGCAACTGCCCATATATATATATATATATATATACACTGTTACAAAAAAGAAACATTTAGATCCCTTTTATGTTAGGAAGGTGACACATCGATACAAGTAGCTCAAGTAAGGGAATTACGATTTCCTTCTTGTTGGGCTCCAAGGTGGTGGGAAGGGGGCTCAATGTCAGATTGTTTTTGAGCCAGGAGTGCACAAAAGGTAAATCTGAGACAAGGCGGTGAAGTCAAGTGATCTGTATTTCCCCTGTCCTTATGTGGTTACAGGAAATAGAGAGAGAGATAGACAGATAATCCTGATCAGAAGGATATCTAAGGATGAATCCTTTTGTTTTTTTCATAAATATGTCTTTATCTCTATCTCCTTTATTTTATAAATAAATATATCATATTGTACATATAAAATAAATATAAAAATATGAATTAATTTTTCTATATTTTATCCTCCACCATCCTACTGATACTACATTTCATATTCTTCCCGTTGAGAAAGAAATAAAGAGAGAGAGACTGTAAAGGAAGATAAGACTAAAAGATAAGAAGTTGGTTCAATTTCCATAATATACAGCAGACTCTGTAGGGTCGTAGTATTATATAATAATAATGGTACTTGTGGTTCTTTCTCCCCATTGGAAAAGATGAATATTTTTACATAAAATGTACGTCTTCAACTCAATGTGGTTGTAATAATGTAGTCGTCCACAAAATTCCACCAATCGTTACAAGCTGTTTGTGTCTACTACACTATGTACAATGTACGGGTGTAAACATATATGTACATACAGACTAGACTATGGCTAATGTAGACATGCAAGAGGCATTCATTTATTTAAAGAGTTACTCTCTCTCTCTCTCTCTGCTGGGTAATTTAAAGGCTCAGATGCTACAGATATTACACACCGGAAAAGATTACATGTCATGATATACCTATACATATGAATGATATTGAGGCTACTGTCTGTTGTATAAAGATCTTGAAAATGTTACACATTTGTCGACTCATGTACTCTACATGAAATATATTCCAAATAGTTTAAGCTCTTCAATGGACTATAATTATGTACAGAGAGAGAGAGAGAGAGAGATTGTAAAAAAAATAAAATTTCAAATTTCACCAACTATAATAATATTACATGCACATTTATTCACTCTCTAGATTCCACACAGTCGTCTCTCTCTCTCTCTCTCTCTCTCTTTTATGTGAGAACAAGGATTGAGTCTAGATATCGATCGAGAGAGAGAGAGAAAGAAGTTGCATAATTTTCTACTCTTTATAATAAAATGAAAATATATATTCTTTTGAGTCCATGTTATATTTATACACATTAAATATATGCCCAGAAAAGTGTACACGGGTGAGAGCGAAAAGTGTCATGTCATGCACCGATTTTGACAGTTTTGACGTGTCAATGTGACAACTATAATACACACACAGTACATTGTGTATACTGATAAAGTCAGAACAGAGATTTAAATGGAGAAATATTATAACATGAAAAAACATAGTTATAAAAGTATAGACAAAAGAGAAAAGTGTAAATTGTAAATAGAGAGAGAGAGAAAATTTTGTCCAACTTGTAATGAAAAAAAATCATATCTCTCTACTTCAGTCAAACTAGTTTTGAGCTAAAGGCCCCCATGAAATATATGACTGTCAGTCAATGTCCTTGTTAACTCTAGCTCAATTAATTTTAAATTTACATTGTCTATGCCTTGAAGCAATATTTAGCAAAAAAAACTTTCATGTTGCGTAACATTCTATTTGCATGTATGCTCCATTTAGTTAGGATGCAAAAAATGAGTATGAAAATTTACTTAAATGCATGATAAAGAGGAAAAAGGAACTATTTTTGTATAAAATCTGTACTAAAAACATATTGTTTTCTGAAAATTAAAAATTTTTTCACTGACCTTTGATTCAGGATGTGTTGCAACTCCACCGCATCGATTACAGACAACTGTTCGACACTCGGAACATTCTTGTCCATCTCGCCCACTCACCTTTAATTAATTAAAAACAAAAAAATATTAATATTTTGTGTTCTCAATCCTCAAAAGAAAAAAAATTTCATAACATGACTAAATTATTCTTTATGGTGTCTGTACTAATGTACATGACTAAGTTTATAGAGTTGAGTTTATTTTATCATGTACATGAGATATGTAATCATATAAAATGATTTTTGAAAGGAAATTAAAATGATTCACATGAAATATCTATAGCAGCTCTTTCGGTTTAATAAATTATCAAATAAAATTACAGAGATGGAAATAACTTTTATATAAAACTCCTACCACTCTTTTTACACATGTACATACATACATCCTCCAACAAACTAAACCCTTGTGAATTCATTGCGCAATTCAATTGCAATCAAAAAAGAACTGTTATATATATACCACATGTAATATGTGTAGGTTACAAGTATAACAGTTGAGAGATATAATCTTTACCAAAAAAATTACATGAAATGATACTCTTCACTCTCAAAGGGATTACAAGAGTCTATGAAACCAACACAAAAAATAATAAATTTTTTTTCATCATGTCTACATCATGTTGTACTTTCCCCGGAAATGCGCAAATCATATTAATATTACACTGTGCTGGGTTCTAACTATTAAATAGTGGGCGGACTAATATCATGGATGCCGCCGCTTTTTTTCCGACACAAAAATATTGGAGACATAAGGGAAAAACCGAAAAACAAGATAAAAAAACTTTTTTTATTTATTTGAAACCATAATTACAATTTAACTCTAAAAAATAAAACTTTTCTCTCTAACCAAAGCCTCTAGACTTTATTTTCATTTTTTTTGTAGTGAAAGCAAAAAGTCATTACACATAAAAAACATTGTACAATTAATAATTGAAATTAAAAAAAATCGAAAACTTTACAGACATAGGTACCACAAAAAAATTTCATTTCTACGATTTTAGCAAAAAAATTTATTTAGATAGACTATCTGTAGTCATTACATAAAATGAATTGAAGAAAGGTAAATGAAGTGAAAGTCAAAAAAGTGTGGGGTTTGAATTGATATAAATATCATTTTAATAGAATGAATAGAATTCTTCAATGTAATAAATTTATACCTCCATTCTCTCCTTATACATGTACTTACGAGTATAGTACAAACGATAATATTCCTTATATAAAAATTAATTGTGTGACTGGTTCCACAAAAAAAAGTTGTGCAATTTTATCCTCCACCCCCTCCATCTTTTTTTTCTAGTGTGTGTGTGTATGCCACCGTTATATGATGCAGACACAAGAAAATGAAAAAATCAATAAGGAATCAAAATCTGTGATGAACATGGTCGTGAGACACCCACAGGGATTTCAAGAGAAAGAAAATCTAACCAGACACACACACACACCCAAGTCCTCCTACACACACTCATCTTTATCCGTACTCTCGTATTCTATCTAAAACGGGATGTTGGAACATAATAAAAAGAAAAGAAAAGGAATTCAAACGTATAATATAATTCACATTATACAAAAGCCCCTTTTCTCTCTCTCTCTACATATAAAGTTAATACTGGGGGGACACAAGTCTTAAAAGAGAAAGAGAAAAAAAAAGAATTAGAAGCCATAGCTTCCACCATGTTCAAAATGGTACAAAGAGAATATTTGCAATAAATCTTTTTCTCTCTTAATCTAAGTAATTTAGCTATTCCTTGAAGAGCAATCTAAGACAGCGAGAGAGAGAGAGAGAAAATAACCACCATCTCCAGAACCATCTACTAAATCAAAAATCTTTTTTTTCCTCTTTAGTTATTGAATGACTAAGAAAATGACTAGATTTTTCAGGTAATGACTGATAAAAGAAAAGTATCTCGACTTCTTCCTACGTCACTAGCATCCTCTCCCCTTTATCTTCCCCTTTTTCTCTGAATATATTCGACAATTGACAATTTTGTTTGTAAAATTCTCTCTCTCTCTGATCAATGATGATGCTCTTTCACAATGTAAAAGAATTGACTTTTTGCCGACATTTGTGGAGGCATGTTTGTTACTCTACAAGATGGAAAAAAATGGTCTGCAGCTACAAAATCTCATAAAGAGATGGTTGTCATGTACAAAAAGATTGGTTTATTACGCCTCCAACTCAAATAGCCACAAAGAATAAGAAAAAGAGAGAAAGTGGAGAGAGAAAGTGGAGTCAAGTAAACACTTTTAGATGTTATGTTTTCATTGCCTTTAGGAATTTCTCCGTGGTATTGATGCATGTTTTTAGAACAGACGTTTGTTGTTTTACTCTTGATATGAAAATGAAAGCTATGAGCAAAAAACTTTCTCCAGCCAATATGTACATACTGTGTACTAAATTCACCAAGTATAAAACTTACATAGTTTTCTAAGATCTATTTCATGTCTTGTCTTTTATTTAATGATTTTTTTTTCTCAATATACTCCATGCTTTTTTTCTATAAAAAAAAGTATTTGTACGAGTACACTTTTGTAGAGTTTATGGTATACAGATATTATTTTATATAAAAAAATGGAGGAATAAGAAAGAGAGAAAGGACATGAGAATAAATTTTAGAGAGGGAGAGGAGGACACAATGTGAAAGAAATGGGAGAGTATAGTGATAGTGATACTTACATCTCGCTGTCGACAAAGTGGACAAGGACGGCCGGTTCCATAATCTCCACTCAGTTGCTGGTCCTCAGGTCTGAAAAGGTTCCAATATATACATGTATTATTATTATATATAGAGTGTATTATATTTGTAATTTGATGAACGAAAATAAGCGTAAATCGACAAAAGAAAAACATTTTTCCCCTTCTCTCTCTTTTTGTCTCTCCCACCAGATCTTGTCAAATGACACTCCGTGTGTATTACAGAGAAAAAAGAAAACTTGCCAATCCAAAAAAAGAGAAAGGAAAAGTACATTATTGTACATGTATGTATACACAGTGTAGAGTGTGAGGGGAGGCGGGATTGAAGAACAAGAAAATTGCGAAAAGTATACGATTGAGTTAAATTACAAGCTGTAGTACATAAGATTATACTGCCAAGTATAAACTACCCAGATTTTCTTCTTGTCAAGAGCAAAGCTCTCTCTCTCTCTCTTTATATTTCTATTGTAGTTTACTAACGGAGAAAGTAGAAAGTAGTGGTGTATAAAGATAAATAGAAGAATATGATGGAAATACAAGGCCAAGGACTATAATAATATATAGAAATATTATGTATACACATTTTTTTTACTTTCTCTCCTTTCTCTGTTATACACTGTATTTGATAAAAGTTTTTTTCTTTCTCTCTCTCTCTCTCTCCTTTCTTCCAACTGTGAAATACCAACACATTGCGTCAAGTCACAACAACCGACAGACCACCATAACGAGTCAACCTTATTGGATTATAGAAAAGTTTTTCTGATCGGTTTGACTTTAATTTATCTCTCTCTCTCTTTGTATGCCTTCCAGCTCTAACTCCAGAGTCAACTCTGGCACTTTTTCTTGTGTAGCTTTTTTTCCAAGGTGTAAAGTATTTTTTTGTTAAGTAAAAAAAATACACAAGACAAAGAATAAAACAAGGATGGGGTTAGCAAATCACAAAGAAATTGGGATGACACGAGACAAAAATAAAATAAACTTTTTTTTTCTAAATTTGTGTGTGTGTGTGTGTGTGTGTGTCGTAGATGAAAAAGGATTAGCTTCTTGTATCTCTATATTTTTTTAGTATGGTTTGTCTCTATTTAAAAAAGTAGAACGTGTCAACAATAAATGAGTGACATGTATAATACAAACAGGGAGTATAGATTTAGTAGTAAAAGAGTAAAAAAGAGATAACGTAAATTTCCTCTCTTGACAGTTACCATGATTTCTAAAGTCAGTTTTATATATACTCAATTCTCAAAAGACTTGTTGAGAATCCCCCCTCCTCTTTTTCTAGTGAAATCTTTATGAATATGAAATTTTGTTTAGAATTGTCTACCTCTCCATGTGTATCTGTACTCGTACATATCTCCCATTTCCCTGTTGGAGACTATACCGGTATGCAATAAAATGCATGTGAAATGATATGAACCACATTGACTTTCATTGAAATTCCTCTTTTTTTGTTGGGTGTTACGAGTATAACCCCCGGGTTTTGAAAAACTGGAGGAGGAAGACAAGTTTCCTTTTTTTCTATCTAAAATCTGGACTTGTCGTCAACTTACAATGGGTTTTTATAATGAAATATATGTACCATTATTATACAATATACATTTTCTTTTTTTTCACTATTATGAAGAAAAAAAGAGAAAAAATGACACATGGACGGAAACGTTTGGGGTGAAAGTACACAAATTTTTTTTTCTATGGTGACCCCTACTATACACTATGGACATGACGGGCTCTCTAAAAAAATAGGAAGGTAGAGGGGTACAAGATGAGAATAGAGAAAGACAAGAGGTCATGTATGTAAATTTATGTCTAATAAGATTATTACTACTAAAGTTTAAGTAGCAGAGCCCTCTTCCTCTCCCACTACCGCATATTGCTCCTGTACTCCTAAAACCTACAGCAATTTTTACCCTCGTGTGTCTCACTATTTATTATACATATTGTGTAACATTGGACACATAAATTTCTGGTTGGGACTTTGGAAGAGCACATGAATACATCACAATGACCATTAAATTTACAAATATGAGCATACAAAATTTTTTTTACTCTCTCTTCCTTTCAAAAAATCCACTCACACTGTCTCTTCTACTTGCCATACAAAAAAAAGAGAAAGTGTACACGTAGTAATGTATAGAGATACATATGAAGGAAAGCAGAAAAAAATGGAGTCTCAGCACATGTTCAGAATCTTTGAGAGAAAAGATATAACCAAAAAAAAGATATCACGGTGAGTTGGCAAGAAATATAATATAGAGAAAGTATCATCTCTCTCTCTCATATACATGTACATGTATATTATATATATATTGGGGAAGAGATGGTGAAAGATAAGGAAGAAGAAAGGCAATTAGGAGCCGCGAAGATAACCTCATCCGACACTTGAGAAAGCCCCACCGTTCCAACAGCATCTGCTTTTTTTGTCTATGCTACAGAGTAAAGTTTCCTATCTCTCCTTTCCCATCTGTATTTTCATGCATTTTGAAGATGAAAGAAATAAGACCCATGGATAGAGACCCTAAACCAAGTCATCTTTTTTTTTTTGTTCTAATACAATTTATTGTACATGATCAAAATCATCAAAAAAAAATTATTTCATGAGAGAATCATGTAAAAAATAAAAATTCAATTTACAAATTTTAAATTTATGTAAAAAATTTATTAAATGTAAATCTGTATCTATAATTAACTAACATGTCATTAAAAAAATAATTTGATTCATTATTTATACAAAATAATTTTTACAAGTCACAAAATCCCTTCCTCTCTCTCTCTCAACTTGACATGACAAGCTTGGAGAGTAATAATGAGAGTAGTGTTACTTTACTTTTGGTTAAAAATTAATAAAATTTGAAACAAAAAGAAAAAAACAATAGAAAGTGAAAGTGTGTGTGATAATGATAGTAAATGATGAAGAAAATTTGATTCTGTACAAGTTATTTAGGAGGAGAAACTAACTTTTCCAGTCATGACATCGCTCATTGCCTTTCCACTCTTTTGAGAGAGCTCATCATCATTTTTGATGGTATTATTTTCCAAGAAGAAAGACCAAGAGAGAGAGAGAGGAGAGAAAGGAGGGAGGGGGAGGTGAAAAGAAGTGAGGATAACAAACATAAACAAACTCTTGAGCTTGTACAAGATACGCTGTATATAAACTGTTAACTGTTACACTGTCACCGAAGGTGACTCAGGTGAGTAGATACTAGAGCATGTAGATAATGGTTCACTCTCTCTCTCTCTCTCCGTCTATTGATTTATGTAAATTCAATGAGGGTTTTATGTACTCCCATGTCTTGTCTACACCTTACTCTTAACAACTAACTCTCTCTCTCTATAGGCATTTCCCCCTGTATCCTTTTTAGAGTGAAAGTGGGGTGAAATCAAGTGTAAGTATAGGAGAGAGAGAGAGAGAGAGAGAGAGAGAGAGAGAGAGAGAAAGGGAGAAAACAAGAGAGAGCAAGACAAGCCCTCTGCTTTAAACTTTAACTCTATCGACACAGCACTAGCCACCGTCGTCCTTTTCTCTCTGTTCACAGTTGGGTCTCACAGTGAGGCACAAACTTCTTGACTTTTTTTTTATACTGAGGTATAAACTCCATTTTATATATATTCGATTTAGTCTAGACGATGCAGATGGAGTCTACCCTTGAGGCTAGAGTAAAAGCAAACAAACTTATATAAAATTGTACATGTATCCAAAGATACTTTCCCAGACCACGCCTTCCTGTCATGATCCATAATGCTTTCCCTTTTTTTGCTCCTAAATATAGTCTACAATCTCTTTTGTTAATTATTGTATATAACAAAGTCAAAAATTTTGTATTTAAAACATTTTTTTTGTGATTTGTTTTTTTTCTTGAATTTTCTCCTCTCATTTATTTTTACCTTTTTTTGTTCATGTCACTACTATTTCTATCACATGTTGTACACTACAATTTTATAAGGTACAGGGAGTGTACTACAGTGTTATACATATCGTAAACTCTCAATTAAGCGCCCACGCGGCCCTGCACATAGTATACCCATATAGATAACATGAGTATACTATGTGCAGGGCCGGGTGGGCGCTTAATTGAGAGTTTACGGTATTTGTTCTTTTTTTTGTACTGTACTATAGAACATCAAAAGAGAAAGTGAAAGCATTTAGGGTCAATCTCTAGAGGGGTAGGGCTAAGTTTTTTTCTCTTTTTTTTTTTAAAAAAAAGTTTTCTTCTTTTCTACCTACAAAAATTCTTTAAAAACAAGAATCGATGCTAGGAATAGAAAGAAACCGACAAAAAAACAAATAAGAAAAGAGGCCAATGAACTATTGAGTCTCTCCCTCTTTCTCTTTTTTGTGTCTACAATATCGTATATATGTATATAAATATTACAGATGGATATGTGTAGGATATAAAAGTTGGTTTAAAAATAAAATAAAAATTAAATTTCAAAATCTTTTTTCCAAGTATTTATAGACAAAGAAGAAAAAGTACAGTAAATAAAAAAGTTTTAAGGACTGTTACAAAGTACAAAAAAATGTCATAATTTCTTTTGAGAGAAAGACAAAAAAAACTTTCTTTTCTGTGTGTGTGTATTCATGTAAAAAACATAGAGAGAGAGAGCATTTAGACGGACATGTAAAATGTACGAGTTTTCATGAATTCATATGTTTTTGCCAACTGAACACTTTGTGTGTTTAATTTATAATTTAAATGGAATATAGCAAAAAAAGAGAGAAAGGACTAGTGACGATGTAACACCTGAGCACCTCAAAAGTATACACTAGTAAAAATGTATAAAAGTTGGTGTACACACACACACCAAAAATGGAGAGCCGACGGTGAAAAGTGCCAAGAGTTGCAAGAGATAAATCAAACAAGCTACATTGGCTTTTCAGCCTTTTCTGCCCAGTAAAATGAAGCGAATTGAGAGAGAGAGAGAGAGTTGTACCTACAGTCCTAGTCAGAATGAGAAAAGGAAAGGCATCGGGTGCTCTTGAGGAAAAAAAAACTTTCCAACTTTTCATGGAAAGAGAGAAAGAGAAAAGTCAGCTTTATTTTGTACCTATATAAATTTATATATATATGTGGAATATATATATAAAGATATTTAGAACTGCCAAGGATTTGGATAGAGCAAATAAGGATTAGGAAAACAAAACCTCGAGTGCTTCAACAGAAACTTTTTTTTTCTTTGCAAAAGAAACAACCTCACCTAGATTACCTAGGGCAATAAAACCAAACGCATTCACACACACTCTCATAAAGGTAAAGAGAGAGAAAGAGAGAGAGAGAGCTACTTAAACTATATAATACGTATCAAAATCCATAATAATCCAAAATGAAGCTGACACAATCTACATGTACACAAAATCCCAAAAGTATCTATACATTGAGTCTTTGATACTTATTGAATTATGAGCTTCATAAAAAATTATAAATATTTGACAACTAACTATATTTCGATAACTATCAACTTCCACTGTATTGTATGTACCAGCCATTTTTTTCTAAATGAATAAATCTCACCATTAATCATATTACTAAAAAAAAGTACCATAGGTATTCTGTACAACTCATTTTTTTATGAACAATTTTTTTTAACTACTCTGCTCATAATTTCAATGGTGTCAAAAAAAAATTCATGACTCTCCAATCAAGTTTCTTATGAGGTAAGGTCTACAAAAAAAATTGTATTAAAAGATTTACAGTAACAAAAATAAATGTAAGGCATGGCATACTCAAACAAGAAATTCAAGATTCAAATGGATGAGAGAAAAAAGAGAGAAAGAATGGTGATACAGGGAGTCTCTTACATGCTGTGATGTAAAAAATATTTTTTTCTCAATAAAAGTTGAAAGGATTTACAAAAAAACTTTTTTTTTATTCCCTCTAACTGGCTCTCTCACTCTCATAATGTACGTCATGGCTTTACAATATAGAGTCCTTTGCCAAGAACTTTGATCTTTTTAAAAATCCCTTCTTTTTTTGTACCCTTTCATTTTTTTGGTAGTCTCCCTCCCCAAAAAAATTGTACTTTATATTATACAACTCTTTTTATTTAACTTTAAATGGTTGATTTTTGACCAAACTTTTTTATTTTTGTGACTTTATTATTTCATATTTAAATTGTAATGGTTTCTAAATATCTGCAACAAAAAAAGAAAGTTAGTTTAGAAATGTTATGTCCTTCCATTTGGAAACAAAGAAAAGCTTTCCAATTTTATTTATAGTGAGAGAGTAATATTTTAAGTTGAGAGAAAAATACGTAGGAAATTGTCGGGTCAAATGGTTTTGATTTTTAGCTCACTCTCTCTCTCTAAGCCCTCCAATTCTCCTTCTTCTTCCTGGGCCGGAAACTGAGAGAAAAATCTTTCAACAAGACCAGACAAGACAACTGAGACGTGAAAGTAGCTTTCTAGAAAATCGATTTAAAAAGTGCCACTTTGAACAACATTTCAGCC
Source organism: Arrhopalites spinosus (assembly GCA_034700945.1). Taxonomy (NCBI): domain Eukaryota; kingdom Metazoa; phylum Arthropoda; class Collembola; order Symphypleona; family Arrhopalitidae; genus Arrhopalites; species Arrhopalites spinosus. Next base: position 37,708 of record JAQIVZ010000219.1, on the reverse strand, counting down.
ATGCTATGCCGTGCAATAAAAAAAATATACACACACGTCCACAATCTACGCCATTTCTGTAGTGTACCATTCGAAGGCCAAAAGAATCTTTAACCTCTTACAACTACAAGAAGGCGCAAAAAAATATAGAGAAAATTAGACAACTTTGTCCATCTATATGTATAGAATATTGTGGAGAGAGAGAGAGAGAGAAAACCTAAAAATTGTTTTTTAATTTTCAAAATAAATTTATTCTCTCATTTTCCGCACGTCTAAAAGATGGCCAAACTTTTTTTTTTCTAAAATATAAAATACATACAAAAACATAGGCTATCCCTCCTAATTAAGCATTCTAATCACGAGTTTGTGTAGAGCAAACAAAAAAATAATAATTTCCACAAAAGTGTGCACGTAGCCAGCACACACAGAGAGAGTCCCACAGGATGATAGAAATGAATTGCGCAGAAATAAAAATCTATACAATCATCTCTCAGACATTTTTCAGTCTCTCTCTCTCTCAATTCAAAATACTTATGTTAATGTTCCATCCCCATATAGTCACATTTATTTGTCAATAAAGTCAGACGAAAAAAAATAGTCTCTGTTGAACGTCATACAATTGTAAACAATGAGTGGAGTAAAAAAAAATACCTACATGCCTTTCCCTTGGACAACATGTACAGATGAGAGAGATGGCAAGTCACTCTCTTGTATTTTGTACATCTATAGACCCTACAAATACTGGTTTGAATCTGTAGGAGAGAGAGAGAGAAAGAGACGAGACTTTTTGGGTCCCAAAAAAATGTAGAATGTAGTCAAGCACATGCCGACATGGGGTAGAAGCAAATTTTGAAACTTTTCTCTATTTTCTCATTCTTCTTCCTCTGTGAGATAGGCCATGCCATGTGATATGTATCAAAGAACCCCGTCATTCGTGTAAACCATGAAGCAAGTTTCTTGCTTCTTTTTTTAGCAAACTTTACGCTTTCTCTCCTCCTCCGCTCCCTGCTTGTGTATGTATGTGTGTTAGTCTTTGGATTTTATGATGTACAACTCGTCCCTTTTGTTCTGCCGCTCCATTTTAGTCTGACTTTACTTGAGAGTGGGATACATTGAGTGTATATATAGACTTTTTCCGTTATTTGGTGAAGTATCTTGTGACCTTATAAAGAGAAAGTCATTTCTATCCCAACAATTACTAACCTTTCGAATCTCTCACTCTCTCTCTCTCTTCCTTAAGAATACATTAATACATTTAAGTTGAAAATATATACAACTTATACACAGTCTCATCCTCTACAGATAATCGAGGAAGACAGAGAAATTCTCAGTGTGTCTGTACATGTAACCAACTCAAAATTCCCTGTGTATGTACATATACCTAATACACTATCTCTTTTTTGGAATGGCTTTGATGTTGCAAAAGACGGGACGGGACGGGCGGAAGGTTCCCTGACGAATGGTACGAATATATTTTTTTCTTGACTTGTACTCTCGACTCTAAATTCTCTCTGAGTGAAACTCTTCGTTTCTTTTAAGCCAAGAGAGAGAGAGACTGTGGCATGTAATTGAACGAAATAGACCAACTGTACTATAGTACAGTCCTACCCATCTATTTTCTCTTCTTTTTTTGCACACAATTTTATGCTAATACCAATGATGGTGTCAGTCTTCTCCATCTGAATGCTTTCAGATTCGTACAATTCACAATTGCAATATATATATATATATATATATATGTACATGGTATGGAGAAAGAGAGCAAGAAAATAATAAAATAATCTCTTACAACTTTCACTTCTTTTTAGAAATTGAGACAGACAAAGAGCGCAAGATCGAACCCATGAAAAAAAAGAGTTTTTTTGGGTATCCAACATCACCGCTCCTTTTTCCTATACGGAGCAACTTTCTCCCTATATCCATTTGTAGGGTTGGGTGTACTGATATGGGAATGATAGAAATCTTTTTGATTTTTTGATTTTTTGATTCTGCAGATATTTTATTGACAATATTTCACAATCCAACCTCCTTCTTTTCTATTTAAAGTCTTTGTCCGAAAATTTTTTACCAAAGGAGCTTTTAATATAAATCCAAAGCGGGAGTATTACTAAAAGTTAGTTAAATTTAATATTTTTTTATCAGAGAAAAAAAACATTTTTTTGGGATACTTTTCTCTAAATCTTATGGATTGGATAGATGGATCGATAGAGACAATGACAATGAGGGGTTTTGATGATAAAAAGAGAACAATTCTTGTTGTACTGATAAATATCCATGTTTTAATTAAAATTTCAATGAGAGAGAGAGAGAGAGAGAGAGAGAGAGGATGAATGAATATAATATTTGTATTTGTCTAGTCTCACATGACTTGGTTAAGCTGACAGAAAAGTCCTTAATATCACCCACTTGTCTTCTATGTCCATGCATACATATACATATGTATACTGTTGTACACACACACACTAGTCTTTGTCAAATTTTTCATTGTTCAATATGCGGCGATTGTCCATGTCAATAAGGTGAGCATCCATTCATTTTATATTATATGAATATATACCATCAAACTGTAGATGAATGGATTTATTATAAAGAGAGAGAGAGAGGTGTATAGTTTAGAGTAAAACTATTCTTGTCTATTATGGAGAAAGCATTCAATTCATCTTTTAGACCTCTTAAAATATACTACAAGTTTTTGAATATCACATTCTTCTTCTTCTTCTTTTCTTATTACAAACACTGAACACAAGACAAGAGACAGAGAACTTTCACCAAGAGACTTTTCTCCCCTCCCCCCTAATGTCTATTGAAATGAATCCTATATTTCATGTATTTGCCTCTCTCTCTCTATAAAGGTAGTCTATGCATGTATTTGTACATTACTCTCATTTTGATTGTACATTATGTATGACATTGTCATTTTCTACTGGACTCACCGCCCCAAAACCACCTCCACCTCCACTACCAATCTCCATTTCATGACAAGAAATAAACATAATGGTTCCCAGTGTTAGTAGTATTAGTAGAGTATAAATATAATAAAAATGGTTTCATACGTGTATGTATCCCACATGAGTCAAAATCTGTCCAACTTTTCAATCATTTTCAATCAAATCATTTTCAATAAAATTTCCTATCATCTTGTGCCTGCCAAGAGGTGAACCATCTATACATTTTTTATCCGATCTGAGGCATGTCTAAATTGAGAGAGAAAGACTAGAGTAATATTATGGCGAGAATAGTACTTTCACTCCTTATCAAATATTATTAAGACCAAACACACCATACTTGCCAAAAGGACATTCATCCCATATTTGTACCCACGCAACATAAGGCGTCCGTCAAAACAATTACTCACTAGCCATACGACAAAATTTCGGTCTCCATATATTACACTATGTGTTCACAACAATATTTACATATGATGTTCAGTTTTAGTTTGATCACAAAGTTGTTTTTGAGAAAACTAAATTATTATCTTTTCTAATCAATCAAGTATGCCACTAGGTAGGTTTTTTTTCTCTCTTATGTTTGGGAATGTAGAACTAGAGATATGTCTCTATAAAATCAAGTAATGTTCGCTCATACTCTCCACTGATTGTATAACTTGACTCTATATTTTATAAGAGTAAAAACATAAAGACTTCCAAAAGAGAAAGGAGGGGAAAGTGAAATCAAACAAAAGTCTTACTACTACTCACTACTTTTTATGGGACAATTATCTTTTTCATGCTGATAACTATGTAACAATATTTAGGCCATCAAATCACTTGAATACTACACTACACTTTCTCTCTCTCTCTTACTTTCTCCCATCTCAAGATGTAAGATGTAGACTCTTAGAGAGATGTGAAAAGTTTTCATTTTATGTAACACACATTTATGTACGTACAACTCTCTCTCTATACTTGTCCCGAGTATGTCAGTAGAATACATTCAACGATATAGTGAAAGTTTGTTGTTCCAGCTGCTGTGACCAATGCAATGGCAATGAAAGAGAGAGAGAGAGAGAGAGCTGATAAAAAATTTGACACTATATATAACAGAGAGAGAGAGAGAGAGAGAAACGAGTGTGGACTACTAAAAGTATGATATTCTAGTAATATAAATTGGCTATGACTTATGAACACGCACATGAATAGTAAATACATGACAGAGAGAAAGAGAGAGGGAGAGGGAGAAAGGGGGGAAGGTAGAAAAATAAAGGGGGGGGGGGAAGCATTGCCACTACTACATACTTTGAAAACACGAGAGTACACTCAAATGCGTAATATGAAGTAGCTAGAGCGTAAATTGTGTACACGTATTAAGTATCTCCCAATGTGGACGTGAGACTCATGATGAAACTCAAACTCAAGTTTTATACATTGTACTAACCCTATCTACTCTACATATACACACAAATAGATGGTATAATAATATGTAGTTCTATTTGCGTATTGCATCGTTATTCGTATTCATAAAATTGAGAATAGACACATTGAGTTTTATATTTATTTCCTTCTTCTTGTGTCTACAAAACTACAAACTCGTACTACATATACATAAGTACAACCACAGAATATTCCAACATCAACTTTTTTTGGGGCTATTATGAATATGTCACATGAACACAAAATATAGACTGGAGGGGGAGAGAGGTATCTTCCTACATTTACTCAATAATATAGACAAGGTAATCCATATAGAGAGGTATCCAGTTTCTTGAGGAAATGGTAAATAATGTAGTCAACTTATAAGTGCATGTAGTTTGTTTTCGACTAGCTTTACTTTTTTGAGCATGTCAAGAGAGAGAGAGAGAGAGAGAGGGATGGGGGTAGAGAGTAGTAATGGTGGTAATTCCCCATTTTACATATTTTATTTTGTCTATCTCAACGAGTGGAAGGCACCATTATTACATAATGCAAGGCAAGTATCTCAAGGCATGCTTACTAAGTGATTGAATAGCATGCATAAGTGAAATTCATGATTCATTCAAGGGGGTGAGAAAACATCATTTAGAGAGAGAGAGGAAAAAAAAACCTTCTCTCTCTTCCTCCCCAAAAAATTCATCTTTTACAGATACTCTTAGTCCACATCAACCTCCCTATAGCCCTTGTGTCTATATTCTTTATTTTTCTTTTTCTTTTTAGTCTACATGTACAAGCAATAATACAGTTACAATGTGTGGAGTACCCCTGCTGTGCATGTTTTCCATTTTCCATCCACTTTCTGTCTCTAACACACTGAAAAATCTATTAAGCGTGATTTTTTTTAAATCCCTGTAGTAGAAACAAACTCTCTCTCTCTCTCTCTCTCTCTCTCTCTCGTAGTCGTTGAAAAGATAACTTGCCAAAGAACTACCTCTTTTTTTATTTTAAACCATTTCTGTAGTCTAAAACTCCACATTCTCCTCCTCCTCCTCCTCCCATCTTTCTCAGCTTGACTTTTACAATTTTCTGCTCAAATAAATTTTTTATCAAGTGTTTCAAATACCATTTATACATAAACATGGCAAACTAAATTGTCCTGTAGAGTTCTTTAAGTCACAAGACAATTTAGTTTGAGTGAGGTAAGGGTGAGGGTTTAATTTTTTAAAACCAATTTTAACTCAATGTAATCTCATATTGGTACGAGTACATGACAAGAAATTTATTTAAATTTTATAGTCTTATGCTTGATTAAATAAAAATAAATTTGTTTATGTAGAACCTCAATTTTTTTCAATGAGGATAGAGACAGAGATAAAATAGAGACGAGGAAAAAAATAATTAAGATTGCAGATTTTAAATGTAAAATAATGAATAAAAAAATTAATATAATCTTACCGCATCATACGTTGAGGTCCAAGTTGACCTGGCAGTGTATTTTGAGAGATTCCTAAGACAGGAGCAGGAGGTACTTCTTGTTCGAGCTGCTGAGCCTTGGCCATGACATTTTCTATCATGGCTCTTTCTTCAGCACTCAAATGACTAAGATCGACCGGTTCCACTTCTGAATTGAAAAAAAAATTGAACGATATGGTTATTTTTTTTATATACAACTTTTTTTTTTACATATAAAAACTAAGCAGATCCATATGTGAAATGAAGCCGAGGCTTTCTCTCTCTCTCTCTAGTAAAGTTTACTACGTACTCTAGTAAGTAAAGTGCCAACAGACCCTTCAATAAATCATCCATCAATGGACATCACCATCATCTTGAACACAAATGCATCACCTTCTTTCATTTTTTTTCTATTTCTTATCTCTTATCCAATTCTCTCTAAATCTTTCTTCTATCATTTCTACCGTTCAAGGATCATCTTCTCTATTTTTTTTATAGACGGGATAGTGAATCACCTTTTGACCTCCATTTTGTAGACAAGAATCAGATGGGTCAAAAAAAATATATTTTGTAGATGAGAAAATGAGACGAAAAATAGAGTTCTTTTTTTTGTGTATAAAAAAACTATTTTTGATTCAATTTGATTTGAGTTGAAAATAAGTACCAGGAATTTTTTCTTTTCAAAAAAAAAAAAGAAATTGAAATTCAACAATTGTTCAATTTTATAAAGAGAATTGTAAAATGGAGCTACAAAATATTATGAATTATTATTATTTTAAAATTCCTATGCATCTTATAAAGTATAGGTAAATGCAGGAGAGTTTGAGTTTGAAAAATTTCAACAAGAGAAGAGAGGGATTTGGTAATATAAATATAATGATATATAGTTATAATTATGGATTTAATTTAATTTAGTTGTTCAGTGTATCCATAAAATTATACAAATGAGACTGATTTAATTGTATTAACTACCAACATATCTACACTACACGGAACATGAAGGGGGTAGGATTGACAAGAAGAAGGCGGAAGAAAAAGAGAGAGAGAGAGTTCTATCTCAAAGGGTTAGTTGTAATAACTTAAGCCAGTGTGATCCATGTAATTAAGTAAAGTAGGAACCCCCCCTCTCCCCACTCACTACATGTAATTCAAATGCAGTAGCCGTATAAATCATACACACAAGACAACAACACCATTGTAATTTCTTTTCATGTGGTTGTTCTCCTTGTTCGTGACGACCCAATGAAATGGAGAAAGTACGAGTAAATGTATTCTTAATCCTTTCCAATGTCTCTTCGTGCATGTTTTTTTTTTTTCTCGAAAGAGATATTTTTTTTTGTGTGCATCATTCTATTTTTTTCTGTTTGAACTCTTAAAATGAAAGTAATAAATTCATGATATTTACCGGCCATAGGTAAGCGTGGTATATTTTGTTGAAAGGATCCTTGTCCTAGTCCAGGACCTCGAGGTCTCATTGTGACTCCAGGTGGTGGTCCAGGTCTCATTCCTTGTTGTTGTTGAGGAACTCCTGGATGCATTCCTCTTGGAGGCATTCCAGGTGCTGGCTGAGGGCCATTAAAACGATGAGGTGTTCCAGGGCCCCCCATGGGTCTTGGTGGAGTGCCAAAATTAGGAGCACGAACAAGATTAGGATTAGGTCGGGGTCCACTGAAAGTTGTAAAAGGACGTGGACCCGTACCCCCTACTCCACTCATTTGAGGTGAAGGCCTTACTTGTGGAAATCCAGTCATGGGTCGTACAGGTTGTTGTTGTTGTAAATGCTGTTGTTGTGGTACATGATGTTGTTGTTGGGACATTGACTGTCCTATGCCAAGTGATTGGCCTGGCTGACCTGGACCCGGCGGCTGGTCAGCTATTTATTTCAAATAGTACAAATTAATATTCATTTTCAAATATTCAGTTTCATACTCTTTTTCATTTACATTCATAGGCACATGGGAGCTTGAGATAATTTAATTAATTCAATTATTCTCTTTACTATCCACACATCCCTTGATACAATATTTTTAATGGATTAATTTTACACATTTTTTAATTTAAATTTAAATATCCATGTCCATGTCCTAGTCAAATATTTTCGAGCTTGTTTTTATATTAGGTCATGGGTAGCCTGAATCCAGATTTTTTTTTGTCTTTCTTTACTTTCACCATCACAAGTTGAGGGGCCAATTTAGTGGTAGACCACTAATAAGCTAGTTAAATTTCATTACAAGTTTTTTACATGTGAAATTAGCCAAACCAAAAAATCTTGGAAGATTTTTTTTTCTTGATTTAAGTTAAAGCTAAAGAAGATGCTAAAAGAAAATTAAACGTACAATTTTTTGGCTTGAAAATCTCTCTACATGTTAAAAGAAGAGTGTTGTAAAGGTAAAAAAATAAAAACATTTTTTTGAGGCCATATTATATCTCAACATGTTAAAAATGAAGATTTATAAACCAAAAGAATATAACTTGACAGTGTTAAACAAAAGATTCATGTAATTTAACATAAAAAATAATAAAAGGAATTCATAGAGACAAATTAAAATCATAATTACATTCAACATAATAAATTAATTAATGTCTAATATTCTTCTATTTTAACTTGTCATACATTGTACAAAGTTTTACTCTTTGAGATTACAAATTTAGACAAGAAGGAAATCTCTAGTGGTCTTCCTCTTTATGAATGGAATGAGAAAAGTAACATGATGAAAATTTGGGGAGTGTTTTCATCAAGTCTCTCTCTTTACTCTCTAAATGTAATTTATATAACATAGAGACAAAATGATGATATTTAAATCAATGAATTTAATACTATTTGAGATTTATTATGGACTTTAAATTTAATCCAGAAAGCACAAATACATGTACATGTACATACGTCTAGCCTATATTTTATATGTAGACGAATCCAACTCAATGATTATCCAGAATGTAGACTTATATATATGTATGCATGGTGTAGCTAGATATATTAATTTCTTGACTTTGTCAACATGGATTTAATTAGTGACAAGTCATTAAATGAACTTTTGTATTTGACAAGTCATATACATATTTGTATCCATGTACACTCTACATATTCCATTAGTCTTCAATACAGACATAAAAATTTTTTTTTAAAATAAAATATTCCTTTATCTTTTTTGATTAAAAAATATTTAACAAATAAAATAAATATTTTTTAAAATTAATTGAATTTTTTTTGTGAATTTATTATTCATACATTGGCACTTAAAACTTTAAAAAATAAACGAAAAAATAAATAAAATTCAAAGATTGTTATGATCCAATCCCTAATAGAATTTGTTCAAGGCCATCCAATAAAAAATTTTGATGAGTATTTTTGAGAGTACATAAATTACATTTGAAGACAAATTTAGTAAATTAATTAAAGACAATTTAGCTGAAAAAAAGAAAGAGAAAGTAAGTTGACCATTTTACCTGCCATAATGGAATTGAGCATTTTACTTGCAAAGCTGAACATGGTGATGATGATATATAAATTGTTTTCTCTCTCTTGTTTAGTGAAATTTGGGCACTAGGACACACACACAGACACACAACGAAAAAATGAGTAATTATTATATATATATAATTTTTTATATATAATTATTCTGACGCTTCACTCTCACTTTTTGCCAGTGGCTACAAGTTTTGGTGGAGAGAGAGGGCTCGTTGGCAACAACAACAAGAAGATTTAATAATATAATTTTTAAAGTGTTCGAATGAACTCGAGTCGACGTCGTCGTCTTGGATTTCGTAGTGAAATTGGTAGAAATTGCACATGTATTATTAGGTGACCCTTTGTTGTTGGCCGCCCAAGGAACACCCGAACCAGTGCCATTCATATTAACTAGTGGCTACTGGAATTTTGAATGAGGGAGAAAGGGCTGAAGAATGCCTCGAGTGAACTGACAAGGCACGGCGGAGATGAAAAAGCAACGACGACGACCAAAAAGGAGCACATCCTCACAAGTCCATAGCTCAGAGCCACACTGTTCCAAAACAAGAGACTTTTGGAGCTACATTAGCGCAAGACAACCTTCTCTCTCTCTCTCTTCCTCACTATCACTTCCAGAACTTCCATACATATACGTATATATCCCTACACTATACTCTCTCTCACTCATGGATATACACTGGCGAAAGTTCAGACTCTATGGGTAGACTGGGTTGGTCGTAGTTTGCCTGCTCTTATAGAAACCCAGGCATAACCCTCCTCTACGTCCCAGATACTTCATGAGCAGTCTGATCGATACTGATGTTGCCCACAAGGAGCGAAGCACCGCTTTCTTTTCCTGGATACCTTCCACAGAGCTCCCAACCAACCAAACTAACCCACCAACCATTGTCAGGGGTAGTACAGAGTTTACACATTACCATCGAACTCTCCCATCCTCTCCTTCTTTTTCTCCCTCCACACAAATTCCTCCTTCCCTCATCTCACTTTACAGTTTCCTTTCTCTCTCTCTCTCTCTTTCTACCTTCTTTTCTCTTCTCTCTTTTTTTTTTATGAAAATGCTATTTAACTCCGATCACTGACTCTCTCCACTGACATGACACGTTCCTCATTTTTCTCCAACTCTCTCCGTCCTCCTCCATCATTTCACTATATTATATGTACACACACCAGAAAATCACTTACAACATGCTCCCATTCATTCCCATCCAATTCATTAAACAACCCAAACTCCTTTTTTTCTTTGCCCCCCTCCCCCTCTCTCCCTCATCAAAATTTTACTCCTTGAACGTAGACTGTAAGAGGACATGAAAATAAAGTTTGACTAAAATTCAATGATAATTTTTACTACCCCTTATCAATTTATTTTTTTTTGTAATTCTATCAACTTATAAATATTATTACAAGATATGAGTAAATAATTTTTATTATTATTTAAAATTAAATAGTTGAACAATTTAGAAATATAGAGAAAAGGGTTAAAAGTGATGCGTGTTCCAATGTATCATTCTCACTATAAAATTCAATGAAAATGTATTAGGTATTACATTTACACTGGATATAACATGTTTCCATGTTGAGGAGATCTATTGGAATTTAATCCAATGTTACATGCTAAAAAATGCATGAGGTCAGTAGACAGTATTTTATGATTACAGTTTTTTACAATGGGTATAATCTCAAGGAGGGGGGGGGGGGGAAGGAAAAAGCAGGTGAAAATCTGACCCTTGTAAAAAAATAAGGAAAAAAAAAAGAAAATAGAAAAGATACTTTTCTTTGAGATAGTCAGAGTGTGAAGAAATTGATCTTCTTGTTTCCTTCTTATGTGTGTCTAGAGTGTTCAGTGGAAAAAAAAGGAGATGGACTTTAGTGGTGGAAAAAAAGAGAGGCACAGAGAAAAGGAGAGGCGGTGAAGGAAGCATTTATGGCCAAGACTCTGAGTTTCAACTTCAAGAAGCTAGAAAGAAGAGAAAAAAAGGGGAGAGAAAGTGGGGGGAGAGGGAAAGGCAAGGATAGAATAGAAGAGTGAGAGAGGAATAAATGGGACTGTACCTCTTCTGCCTTAGACAGAGTGGAGACTTACAGTGTTCCTATAGGTGGTAGTGGAGAGACTACGCACATAAGAAATGACTAGTACTATGTATGTATGTACTTGGGCTATATAAAATTGGATATAAATATAGACCTGAGACCATGTAAGTAAGAAGCACCGCTCTTTGCTGCTGGCATCGATCCGTTGATCCGACCATCTAGAAAGGAGAGTAAGAGAAGGAGAGAGGAAGCAGACTTTTAGAAGTTAACCGAATATCTGTTTTCTTAGGTAGATCAATGAAAAGCTTGAAAAAATGCTGAAAGAGAGAGAGAGAGGGAGAAAAATGAGGTAGGGAATTTAAAAGAAAAACTTTTAGTTTCTCTGTCTTGTCTTAGGACTATTTCTTTTCGTAGGTATAAAGACCAACGAAGATGCTCTGAGATCCCATTGAGAGGGTAAAAGAGAGTGAGTGTTTGAGCGTGAATTGAGACAAGCATAAAAGAGGACAAGCTTTTATTCTTATCCCTAAACCACATACACTCTACTTTCACTCACACACTCTCTCTCAACACACTTGAGCTAAATACTGAAATTGTCAGGTAATTATAATGTGAGATGCTTCAAGTCATTGAAGAATGTGCACAATCATGGTCTGTATATCTAGAGAGAGAGAGAGAGAGAGTCTTCCGACAAATTATCATACCTGGGACTAGTTAACTTTTGTATGTATACAAGTGTGTAAGTGTGCAGAGGAGAGACAAGATGATAATTCTTTGTCCGTTGAGACATGCTTTTAAATTACTCTACATACAGTGCAAACACATCATACATGGCCCAGTATTTTACAACATACAGACAGATAGACAGAGAGAGACAAAAGGGAAGGTTCAACTCCCTAAACAAATATTAAATCTTATATTTTCACGACTATATATCATGTGAAGTTTGTAGGACAAAATACACCCAAGATGCAATAATATTCTATGTATGAATATACATATGGATGTAAAATACATAATACAGAGATAAACTGATAGACAATATCAAGAAGGCCACCTTTTGTTTATAATCCAGTGGTTTCAATATACAAACATATAAATAATAATAAATGATGTATCATAAAAAGTCTTGTAAATGTATGAACAGTCATGCTTTCTCCTCTCCTCTTTCTTCACGATTGTACAGTACACACACACACACATTGTATTTATTATACAGTCAAGAGTCAGGACTCCGTATGACTGAGAATTTCTTTTGACACTTTTCTCTGTCTACATGAGAGATCGGAGATGGAGAGGAAGAGACAGAGAGAGAGAACGTAAATTATAGATATAATATTATATAAAATTTAGACTATGAACTTGAAAGAATTTAATCCTAGAAGCTCCTAGACATAGAACCTATAGACTGTGTCAATATGGGAATTTTTTTTATAGACTCAGAAAAAAAAGTGTTGAGAAGATACTTACTCTTCATATTTTCCAACCCATTTCCATGCTCTTTACTCTCAGAGTACTGACAGGAGTCAAAAAGATCACTAATTTTGAAGAGTCAGTGACTCTTCAACATGTAACTCTCTTAGTGTACATATATATATATATATATACATATTTTCTTCTGCTAGCCCTTACTATCATCATCATCATTTCTACATGAGAATGTATGACGAGACATGAAGGACGACAGACATGAGATTTTTTCCCAACCCGCCTTTGACCTTTTCTTGGCGTAGTCCTCGACTCCGATCCAATTTTTACTTCGTCTTCTTCCTCTTTTTTTTACTCTACCGCAGTCGGCTCGCAAAGTATTTCTCGGGACGACTTAGGGCCACAAGGTTTTCAACATTACTCTCCTTCTCAGATAAAACTTGCTCGAATTTATTGATCGCTTCCCTTTTCCACCGTTTTCCATCAAGGAAAAAAGAGTCGTCGAGTGAATCCAACTTTGGAGGACGAGGGGTCGCTTTTGGTTGTTCAAAAAACTTTCACATTTCACACACTTTCTCCCCTCACCCGCTCCCACTAGCTAGAAAAAGTTGATGCTTCTTCTCACCAAATGTTTCATCTATAAGAGTGATCATCACTAGACTAAAGAGATAGACACAATTTTATACATATAAAATCCTCCGTCCTATCATTCTCATTTAGTATAGTGTATTTTACATGCTCTTGTATCTTGTTCCCTACTTTCTCTTGCCTTATGTTAACTTTTACGAGAATATAAGGATCATATTTTTTTTTGTTACAATTTTAATACAAAAAAATTAAATTATATAGAGTGTAAATAAAAGGCAATCATGCCAACAGTCAATGAGACTCATCCTGTTGTACATCCAAAAGGTGCTACTGATTCCAAAATTTTGGAGCCTCAACATTCCAATTACAATTCCTTAAATAAACCTCATTACGCAACATATGACTCAAATTCACAAAAGACGGCCATACCCTCAGTCAATTCTTCTTCCACAAGAGACACTTTCTTTGTCTTTTTAACCTTAACCTTCATCTCTATAACATTATACTTTACCTTTTTCTTGTGGAGAAAACATCGACAACGACCGATAGGAACTATATACAAGTAAGAAAGTGTCAAAAATTTTAAACTCTTTGGTTCATTGTTTTCTTACAGAGCATAATTAATTTAATTAAATGTTCTCTTTTCCTATTTGTTGATGTGACAGATTAGAAGAGTACAGATACTCCCGTTTGAGTCAGAATGAATTGGAAGTAGATAGTGTCGTTTTTTATGGAGATGCTTCTAATTTGCAGCCAGAAGTTTCTCAGAACAGTGATGAGGAGGACGTAACTGTAAGTATCTATTTTCATTGTGAGACTTTTAAAAAAAGTTTTCATATAAAATATCAACTACTTAATTTGTAATTTGAATTTTTTTTAAAAATATTCCAAGTGTAAACCCGCAACTTTACATGTGGAAACAGTGTCCAATTGTCAAAAATCTAATGGACAACCACCTCAAATATTAAAAAATAATTCGCAACCCCAACCACCAAGCATCCTTCTCCAAGACTCTGATGAGGTAAAACTTGTATGAATTATTATTCTTTTTAAACTTAAAATTTTATTGATGGCAAATAAAACAAACTTGGGCCAATTGCAGGACTTACTTCAATGAATATCACTACAGGTTGTTTTTGTTCACTGGAGTCTGCTTAATGATACAAAAGTGGATGGGAATTTAAAAGTAATATATTTCGCATTGTATGTACTAAGACATTTGAAATAATCGTTGCATTTCAAAAAATATTGACATTTATTTGAAATATGCTGAAAACTTTGAGAATAAAAACAAATATTTTAACAGTGTTATACACTGTTATTACAATGTATATTATATATACTACCTATATTATTAAATATATTCTTCAAATATACAAAAAAAATCAACAAATTTGAAAGAAAAGAACATGAAGAGACTTTCCTCTCTTTGAAACTTTTTTGTGTGATCAAAATCACAATTATTGTACGTGATGCATAATATTTATATATGCTAAATATTATTAAATCAAATTTATAGTTAATTTTTTGATATATATTATTATATAAGTAAATTCATGAATAAAAATAACATTATTCAGAGACAACAATCCCTGTGCAAATTACAAGTCATTATTACACATATTCTTTTAGTTTTTTTAGTTCGTTGTCAGTATTCAATTAATCATCGATTTTAGTTAAATGTGTTCCATTTGTAAGAAAACCTGAGAGTAATACTCTTATTTCTTCCTTTAGTTGTGGACTTATTATGTAAGCGTCTCCCCTAGAAAGCAAATACAATATTCAAAAGAAATGAAAAACAAAGTATAAATAAACTTGTCTTTCCATTTATAACAATAATTATTATGCTTCCTTACATTAGTTGACGACGCATCCAGATATTGTAGATCTCTACAGGTTGAGCTAAATTTTGCTTATTCTTGAAAATGTTCATCCATATGGCATAAACCGCTGTTGTCCACACAGTTTTAAATTGTTCAGTAAGTTTTGGCGACAAAAGTAATTTTTCACCTTCGTGAAGAATACTCATTAGTAAGCTTATTCCCAACTGCAAGACACAAATATAGTTCAACATGTAAAGCTATTAGAAATCATATATTTGACCATGTGGTATGTACATATAACGTCATTTCCCAACAAATATTACAAGTTAATAATTTACCTTCGAAATGACCATACTCTGAAGCACGTTTTCAGTCAAACTTAAACACAATGATTCAAAACTGGAAGAATCCATAGTTAATATACAATAGCGGATATAACTAAATAAATCCACACTGTCGCCATTTAAACGAGTCCATGATGGATATGTCTTTAGAAGAAACAAGACTGCTGTCGCTCGAACAGTTTGGTCCATAAGAGGAGCACATCGGCATATGAGAAACTAAAAATGGCAACACGTACATTTATTTTAAAGGTAATAATACAGTGTATTAAATTTAAGAATCAAATTCTTAAGTAAAAGTCTACCTAAAAATATTCAACAAGTCAAGTATAATTATTTCTATTTACCCTTCCTTTCTTCACAACCATAATCTCAGCTAGTTTTTGAGGATTTGTCAAAATCTTCTCCATCTTGATTCTTAGTTTTTTTCTTTCCATATTGTCTTGTTCATTCCCACCCGTGCCCAAAGAAACTCGAATATCACCCTCCTCAATTGCCAATACCGTTTCATAGAGCTGTTATAAATAAAATTTATCATTTGAATGTACACTTATTATTCAAACCATATCATACACTCCGATTTTTTATTTACAACATATAGTTCAAATACACAAAACTTGACATTATGTCATCATTAAATAATATTTACCTTTTCAATTTCCATTAACAGATAGCGATAAGATCTCCGTTCCTTCCCAGAGACTGGTGCTGTTTCCGCCACCCTGATAACAGTATCTATCGCTTTCTTTGGAGCCAACGCACTTTGAGCCTACACAACAATGATATTTTAGTATAATCTTAACTCCATCATCGTTCATAACAATATTGTACAACAATTTAATGTTAAAATGAAAAAGAAATTAGTCAATATGAAGGAAACCACCAATGTATATATTATAAATTTACTTGAAGTTTCCCCAACGAATTTTCAAAATGAGCAGGTTCGTATTGTTTTCTATTTCCATTTTCATCGTCATTTTTCTTTGGGAATAACATTCTTAGCACTTCTTTTTGAGGATTCCCTGGTCCGGCTCGTTTAACTCTTCGCATCTGTAGAAATTATAGTAATGTATTATTGTAAATTTTTTATACCTTCAAATTATCATTTAGTTGATAACAGCACTTTAGTATTACATAGAAGATGAACACTTGCCTGACTTCTTGCAGAAAAAGCAAAATTAATTAAGAGTAAAATAAAAAAAGGGAGAATAAAACTTACCAAGCAATAATAGTCAGTAACATAAGGATGATCATTCTGAAGTTGAACAATCTGAATGTTACGTAATCTTTGCTTGTCCTTTTCATTCATGAGACAATTATTACGTTGATCAGTCTTCATGTCATGTCTTCGAGGATGAATCAAATTCTGCTGATGCATTCTTAGTCCAGGACCTGGAAATCCAGGTGGCATGTTACGAAGATTATGAGGTGGCATTGTGAAACCCATGCGAAAAGCATGAATTTGACTAGCAGGATGTGAATTCATTTGTAAGAATCGTATTTGCTGTTGCTGCTGTTGTTGTCGCAATTGATGTAGAGCAGCTTGGGCCATTCCTTGCGATGTCATGATATTAGGATTAAAGTTATTTGGGTGAGTAAATACAGGACGAGGAGGTGGTAGAACAGTCCGATATGGAACTCCTTGACGCAAATAAGCCATAGCATTATTGCCTGGAAGTCTAACCTGTTGAGTCACAGTTGCAGAAGATGGACGGTTTGGAGGTATTTTTGTGGCATCATAATGTTGAGGTTTTTCAATGAGGCCAGGTATTAAAGTTCCTGGAACTCCAGTTGGTAGTTGTGGCAAACTAGCATTTGGTTTCGTACTAGGAACCGATGGTCCATGCATTAATTCTCTTTCCAGCTCCTCAACAGACATTATTCTTGGACGAGCTTTATCTGCACTCTGTTCTTTACTTTCCACTCGTTTTTTTCTCTCCGCATCCCTTAACATTTCCTCTTCAATTTCATCTACTGTTTTGAAAGTCTAGAAAAATTTGATACAATATAAGTACATTGCATGAAAAGTACAAATCAGAACGACCACAGTAGTGTATCGTTGATAGGTATTCAACAAAATTGCCAACTCAATAGAAAGCTCAACAACCAGAAAAAAATTTCTTATAATCTTGTACAAGTTTTCTCACGACTTGAACTATGAAGACATTTGTAGCTTGTTGTCTTTGGTAATGAAAGACTATAATTAATATATTAAAACTAACCGGTGGTGTAGTTCCTAGTCCAGGTGGTGGATGATGATGACCAGGTAACATGGTTTCTGAAGGCTGCTTTACCAATCGGAGTAAATTACCTAAATCCGTACCAGCAGATAAGGTATTTTGGGATGAGTCTGGAGCAGATGAATTATACATTGAAGAGGTACTATTTTGAGGTAAAATTTGATTCGAAGAAACCATTGTTCTAGGAGCTGGTACTTCACTCGTTTGTTGTTGTGAAGCACCAATAGTTGTGGGATGCATGGACCAAACAGAAGACCCGAGTAAGGAACTTCCACCTGGTAGCTCTTTGTCCATAAACCATTGTAAATGACGATTTACTACCTGCAAAGACCAAGATAAGTATTTAGTGACAAGTAAAGTCTTCGTATCAACGGGTAAAAAAGCTCTTAAAACATGCTAAGCTTTTACGTATGTACAACTTTACTCGCAAAAGGTGACAACAAAAAACAAATATTTTGTACACTTTCTCAAAAAATACAACAATAAAGATTAATTTTAATAGTAATTAAATGGCAAACCTGAGGGGGCATAAAAAATGGGTAGTTGCTTTTGCTAGCTGCAATTCGTCTCATTGCTACTTCCTCATCATCGTCTTCATACTCATCCAAAACTAAACGTGAAATACTTTCTTCTAAAGCATTTTCATTTTCAAAATCATCATATTCAATGTCTCTTGCTGGTTCTACTTCCACACCGAAATCTTCATACTCGCCTCTAGCACCATTGTCATCAAATATCTATAATATAAAAAGTAATGTTTTGATTGACACAATAATTAGTATGTAAATAATATTGTATTGCAGTAATCAATTTTACACTATACCTCGGCAGTTGCAAGTCGTTCATGCTGTCGCTCTCCATTAGATGAACGTAAGTTATTTAAGTCTCCCAAATCTTCAAAAAGAACTTGAGATTCCTCCCACTTGTACTCTGTTTAAATGGATACACATATTACATAAAGATAACAATAATGGTAAAATTTTTATATTTCATCAGTCAAAATTTATCATTACAGAACACCGAAAAGTTGTAATTTCATTTTACCCTGTCCATCTCCTCCAAAAGTTTCGTCATTCAGAGCATCAGCAAACTCATCATCTGGAAGCTCCGAGTCGTCCATCATGATTGAAAATAAACTAAACAGAAAATAACATTCAATATATACAAACAATACACTTTACATTTGTACAGTACAAATTGTAGTCTTAAAAAACTTTTTGACAAAAGCATATTTCCAAATCATCTTTTATTTCAAATTAATATTTACCATACAAAAAACACAGTATAGAATTTGACTGACAATAAGCACAAGACATTAAAATGAAATAATAAAAAATAGACAACTTTAACATTTTTTACCTGGTCGGCTTTTAATTCATAAGGGCAACCGAGCAATTCTCGAGTCTGACGAAGCAAAATGTGTATTGTTACAATACTCTTGTATTTGAGAGAATACTAATAGTTGATGGCTTAATTATGTTCACAGTTAAATTAACAATTCAAGATGAAATAGTAAACTATGATTTTTAGTTCTTGTCTGTCAATCGCTTACAAAAGCTGTTGTATGTATTTTTATCCCTCTTTTTAAAATTATATCACTTTTCAAACAAGGCCGAACCTTTTTTTCCCATAAATTGGACACCTTGAATGACACCTCTAGTAGCACTAATTCTTGTAAAATAACATGTGTTTGCTGATAGGAGATTCATTTAATCTTAATAAATGATTTTCTTGTGCAAAAAATGCCTCATCTTCCTTTTAATAAATTTCGTTTTTCGGTAAAAAAAGGAAAACTGGTGGGAGAATTCAAAAAAAAAAACTCAAAATTTTATGAATGATTCGGATGAAATAAGTGTTTAAATACTTATATAAACAATAAAATTTCATGTTTATCATATTTATTTTTAGTTCTTTAAAGGGAACATAAACATAATTTGTACTCAACTATAATTTGGGTGGATAAATTAATTTATAATAGATTTAAAAAAAATGTATACAAATATTTTAGGTAATGTATTTACTAGTAAGTAGCTAAGTAGTACTAAGTACTCTAGTAAATATTTACTTACATTATAATAGACAATTAAGATAATTAATAAACATGATTTACTATAAAGTACACTTTGCATAAATAACTACAATTACAATTTTTGCACTGTAGTAGTATGTATAGGTATATTCAAAACTTCTTATTTATAATATTTTGTATTACTACTTATATTAATAGTATTTGGGAACGATTTTAGCTTGCTATTTTGATTGTGTCTTCATATTACTTGATTTGTGTCTTCATTGGAAATCAGTTTCTACTAATTATACTGTGTATGTTAATAGTTATAGACTATGTATTTGACACTTGAATAAAGCAAACTAACTAAACTATACATTTGAAAAAAAAATTTACTCGGATACGTCTATAAGACGTTGTTGCAGTTGCGGCAACCATTTACACTTGGGATGATGATCATTCCCATGTTGGATCAAATCTGCAACAATTCTAAATCGAGTCTATAAATATCAAAATATGAAAAAATCATTATTTTACGAGAGCACGAGCAAGACATATTATGTAAAAAAGGGAAAGAATGTGAAATTTCAAAATTTTACAAGTACCTTACAGGTGCGACAAAAAAAATGGCTCAACGTCGACATTGTTATATGAGCTAAAGTGTCGTAAAAGAACATGCTGAATACAATGTAGTCGATGATCATACGTTCGAGAGTATGTGCCGTATGGACAGACATACACCTTGGATTCTGAGTCCCAGAGCTCCTTCATTTGTAAAAGAACTAGAAATTCAATTCAATGTCATCAGCATGGAAATTAATATTATGTAATGACGACTCTTCAACGTCAAATGTATACAACTTTTCATAATGTCAAAATAATAAGAGTAAACATGTATTCACGATAACAAACGTACAATCAATCGTGGTAATTTGACCGAAATGGGCTGCTATAAGAGTACTCCTCATCTTTCTCCATTCCATTGGCTTACTTTGAGAAATCTTGACTTCGACTTGGTCAGTATTTGATTGATGACGAAGGTCTATACAAAGTCAATCGTTTATTAAACATGAGTAGATTTAAAATATTTTTAAAAATATACCGATAAAATTGATTGGGTGGATGTTGGAAAGTCTTACTATTAGAATTTAGATCCCCATTAATGGATATTTCTTTAATATTCCCTTGGTAGGTGTTGGCAAATAGTCTACAAAAATCACCATACAATTTGTTTCATCAGCATAATGTTTATCATAAAAATCAATGATTTAACTATTGTGATAGATAAGAAAGAAAAAAATATGAATTTACTTACATCTTGATCTTTGAGACGGTCCTGCATAATTCACAGGTTTGAGCTTTGAGTTGTGCGGTGTCCCTATTTTAAATAAATAAACATTACATATTATGTATTACATAATTAGGGAACAGTTGGTCCTCTTTGTAGAGTACATAAAAGCATATGATCAAAAATAGAGATAAAGTATGTACATACCTACAAAGGTCCTTTCATGTATATTACTTGACTCCCTTCCCACTCTTGAAATATCATCGTCACTGGATGTAATGGAGACCGTGTCATCATCCTGAGTGGCTGACCTGCTATAAAAGATGATAAAATTCAGTATTAAAGTACACAAGAAAAATTGAGGTAGATCGAGGATTGGACAAACAAGTATTATAGGAGCAATAGCAACTATATAGCAATGTAATGGACTTGTAAATAGTAAAGTATATTTTAAAATTATCATCAGAATTTTCATTTGGACAACCATTGATTTCCCTTTGTAAAGACTGAGCAGGTGAAAAAGAAGGCAGGATAGACAAAGCTAAGAATAATGTACAAGAAATTACATGTTACAAAAGTACTTATCTAAAGTAATCATATGTGCATACATAATAACTATCCAAATTTTAAAGATTACACTATATTACACTATATTGGAAAAAGACAAAGAGATCAATAATTTCGTTTTTATAATTACTTACCCTTTTCACAGACACGGAGCGCCTTTTGCTGATTTCCTTTCGCAAGTAAAACTACCCTTGACTACGTAATCTTGTGCCAAGTCCCATTGTACGCTATAAAAATTATGATTCATCATTTATAAGTTATAACGAAGAATACACAAGATAATCACATTTCTCCACATATAATTAATTACTAAATTAAACTTTTAAAGTGATTTAAAAAAATACAAACTTACGTTAATAGATCATACTCCTTGGTTCCTAAGCTGGCTCGGCGTTGACTCCTTGCACGTTCCATGACTTTATCCACTATTTATCCACCTGAACGAGACAGTACGTCTTTCTCCTTGAACGGTTGAAGCAAAAATGTAAAGAGACCAAAGAAATGGAAATACGACCATCACAAGCGAAATAAGAAGACATGACGAAGGGTCTATAAGTTATATGTTCCAGTTGTATCTTAATTCTTACTAATGTAGTTCCTGAGTTATTACTGTGCATACTGTCACTATGAATGCTTCATTTCAAATATGTTTAACAAATGAACTTCAGTACTATCAGAACCCTGATTGTGTTATGTAGTGTACAATTAGCAGTATAATTTATACTAGTATAGTTTAACTATATCAGTAATTGTTATTAAAACTTAATAGACCAACAACAATTATCTCAACTCTCTCTCTGCAAAAGCAAAAAAAAACCTCCGCTTTTTTATTCAAATGAGGACAGCAAGGATGACAAATGAATTTCATGGAGTTCAAGATTCGAGAGGAGATGGAGATCGTTAAAAGTCAAAATTTTAATTTGTGCGTTCAACAGAGCGATATTAGAAAAATGCAAGGTTTTAATAATTTGCTTTCATTTTCGCCATTGCATAGTTTGTGGAAAAAGTGCAATTTACAATTAATAAGGATGTGAGAAACCCTTTTTAAGAAAGTTTTTGTTTTTTGTTGTTGTTCAAAAAATCAAAAAATGATTGAAACTTTATAAAATTAAACTAATTGAGATAAAACAATATTCCGAATTTACACAAGTTGTTTTTGTGTAAAAATGAAAGTATAACATCAATTTTATAACCTCAGAGAATTTCTGTGTGGAAATTAATTGTGTAAGTTTTTGTGTCAATTTAATTTAGAATGCATTTGTGTAAGAAAATTGCATTTAAATGAGTGGAAACAAGATTAAAAATGATCGACGGCTACAGCGAGTCAGCGAGCCAGCAAATCGAAAGGACAGAACTTTATCCGAAATTTCTGTCTCCAGTAGTGTTCAACTATCTGGCTATACAAAAAATGCTCTCCTTGGTATGCAAAATGCTAAAGATCCATTTAGTCGGGAATCGCAAGAGGTTATTATTTAATTTTAACATGAATAATGAAATTGAAATTAAAATCCTAGAGGTAAAAAAATGTCAAACGTTTTTTTTTAATATTGTAGGCCATCGAAGAATTCCATGACTTTGTCATGAATTTTTCTTCTCATGTCGGAGTCAATCTAGAGGAATGTGCTCTCCTTTTACAGTCGTCAACAAAACTTTTTGGTCGTCAGGTTAAAGATGCATCGAAATGTATGGCAGATTTGGCTGCGTTCGTTACCAATACCATGTAATTAAAATAATTTTTTTACACAAAATATTTGAACATTTTGAACTAGAATCCATGCCATGGATTCCATGGAATGTATAATAGATGAATATTTTATTAATACAAAGTACTAACATTTGTTAATATTTTTTTGTTGCTTCAAAAATTATTAGGGCTAAAGTTTCATCTCCTGAGGAAGATGGAAAAGAAAAGAAAGGTCGTCAAAAGAATAAATTGAAAGAGCAAACAGGTGAGGACGGTGCCCATCAAACTACGGAAAATGAAGAGTCTTCTAATGCTGCTGGTGTAGAGTCTACTGTGGCAGGAATTGATGGGACGGAAGTCATAGACAATTTAACTTCTGAGGTAAATCCTGTGACCGAAATAACCAATGCTACGGGTGATTTAGTAGTAGAAGGTTCAGAAATGACAACAACAATGGATGGAACGGACGGAAATACCACCGTAATCTCTGATACTCAGGCTGAAATGGATACTGCAGTACAATCGGGTGATAATGCAGAAATAGTTTATTCAACTTCTGCTTGTGATACAGTTGAAACTGGACAAAGTACAATTCTTAATCTTGAGGGGACATTATCGGAAGACCCAGCCATTTCAGGTAAATGAAATGTCGGAGAATATTTTTTTGTATCAGTGGGAAATAATTTTATATACTTATTATGATAAAATAATGGAAAAAAGGGACAAAGGCACAAAGTAGTACATGACAGGTATAATT
This sequence comes from Arrhopalites spinosus, assembly GCA_034700945.1. Lineage (NCBI taxonomy): Eukaryota > Metazoa > Arthropoda > Collembola > Symphypleona > Arrhopalitidae > Arrhopalites > Arrhopalites spinosus. Next base: position 13,707 of record JAQIVZ010000219.1, on the reverse strand, counting down.
TTAAAACTAATTTTAAACTTTCACTTTTCTCAAAGGCAATCAAGCTGAAATCATCAACCCCTTTACATCTGCACATACCACATCTGAGGTCATATTATCGACTGGGCTACGTAAAGGTCTAAAGAGATTGGCAAAGGTAAATGCAATTTTAATTTTTCTCTGTATTTTTTGTGCTTGTTGATGCAAATCTCGAACCAATTTTTCCAATTTGTAACTTTATCTCTTATTACATTTATTAGGAAAAATCTGACGACAGTACACCAAAGAAATCGAGGTTAAAAGATCTACCACCTCCAACCCTTATATCAATTTTTGATCTCGACCTGGAAGCATCGGCTGACGTGGATGACATGGAATTTGATGATTATCCTCCCATATTATTCCCTGAAGTTGACCTGTGGAATGGCCAATTTCAAATGGATGCTGATCCAGATGCACGTCCTGTTCTTGTCAATAAACATTCTAATAATAATAGTTCACCTGAAAATATTCAAAATTCTATACCTGATATTGTTCCAACTGTGGCTGACGGTTCCGTAGTACCTAGTGACAAGACTGACATTTTATTGGTATCCTCTGTTGTTAGACAAGTAAATGGCATTGTTCTACAAGGTACAGACACTACCGTAGAGTTCCCAGTATTATCACCAGAAGACCAACAAGAAATTCAAAATTGTATCAACCAATTACATTATTTACCTTTTACATGTGGTAATTAAATTGCTCAATTAATATTACATGCTAAAGGAAATGATGATTTCTCATTTTCTAATGGTTACAAATATATAAGTATGTATGCATATTCTTTGTTTCAGAATTGTCAAAAGGAGAGCTGGCACGTACTTTTCATAATACAGTCGAACATTTAGAAACAATTTTCAAAAAGTACAATTTACCGTTTAACCGTCAACTGTTGAAAGGTACACAAGAAAAGGGTTCTATTTTTTTATTTTCTGCATGTACACTAGTCACTATTCATTTAACTACTGTCTCTAGTAAATATTTAAATATGAAAACTAACATTTCTTTACAGACACAATACAGATGCAAAAGAGCATAGTTGCCAACATGGTTTCTACATTTTCTAATGCTCCATCAAATGGTTCTCAATCACCCGTGAACCAAGAAGCTTTAAATAATTTCAGAGAAATATTCAGTCAAGGGCCAAATGAACTTCAGGACGAAACTTTAGCAGCTTTAGTTAATTCTGAGTGAGTTACTACAAATTTTATGCTTAAAAATGTTTTGAAACAGCACGATAACAGATTGATTGGATTACTGCTATGCTATAAGAACAAATAATATTTTTAATTTATCATAATAAAAGTTGCTATTATTAATTCTATATCTGTCCTTACTATGTATTTTTGTCAATTTATATTGTATATTAACTTTTTAAACTGCTGTTTCAGGTCAAGTCTCCATTCTGGAAAAACGGTGTTAGAAAGGACGAAAGAAAAATCTGTGGCAGAAAGTCGAGCCACAGTACAGAAACGGCTTTATGAGATGCAACGTTAGTAATTTTTTTCATTTCTCGACGCCATTAAATTTTGCAAATAATTTTTCCACTGAACAAATTCTTATGTACTCTGTAGTATGAACTACGAATTTTTTTAATAATTTTAATGTGTCATTTTTTTTTGTAATTACAGGTTTAATTGTACCTAAGTATATTCAACTGCCTTTGGTAAGTGCCTTTCATTTTCAGGACAATCGTTTTGTAATTTTTATAACCATTACCATCATTATAATGGCATTAATGTGGAGTTGTACGATATATCACTGTATGTTAGATAATAATTCTTTTAGTTCATATAAAAAATTTTTTACTTCAAAGTTATATTTTCTCGAATTGTTCTATTTACAGATACAAGAAAATACTCCCGAATTCTTCCGTCGTGTGAAACAGTTTGAGCAAAAAATGAAAAAGGTTTTAGCTGATGAAGAGAAAAAAGAAAGTTTTGATGTGAGCAAGTACGAAATTGAAGTTTTGGCTGCAACGGCCGATTTAGAGTCTCAGGAAGATGAATTTAGTTTGATGGATGACAGTGGTGAGGATACCAATGCCTCATCTCAGAATTCAACAATAATCCCAGATTATATTATGGATGAACCTTTAATAAATGAACGTATACTGATGCCTGGAATGTTGTCACCCACCTCGGCCTCAAATAGTCCTTCTTCATGTGATTTTGGTAGAAAGTGGGTACCATTGAGTAATGTATTTAATCACATGAAAAAATTTGATCGAAATGAATGTGCCCGACATTTTTATGCAGTATTAGCACTGGTAAGTTTATAATAATTTTTAAATAGATATACTTACATAATATTACGTTATTCACAATCATTCATCTAATAATTGTAAGAATGACAAAAATAATATGAAAAAATGTTTTTTACTCACATGTTTTTATTTAAATGTTTTTTAGTTGAGTTCTCAAAACTTAGATATGAACTATGATCGTCATTTTTCTGCCGAGTCAGCTGCACTGGTATGTAGTAATCTATTCATGTTTTATTGCAATTCTTCAGTACATACAACTAAACATGTAGCTAAAAATATTTTGTCAATTTTTTTCAGGTTACAACTAAATTGGATCATTCTCAAGACAGTAAATACCCTAGAGGAGTGAAGATCATGACAAGTCGCTGTCCTGACGCTGATAAAGAAGAAATATATGTTACAGCCTTAGCGTCCAAGTCATGTAATGAAACATTCCGTGATTTAATTAGTCATGAAATGAATCACCTACAAGATCACGAACATCAAAGTGATGCGCAGAAATCGGGACTATCAAGAAGTAATTCATTGAACTACGAGTCGGATGACGAGTTCATTCCAATGTCTTGTTCTGTGAGCCACACGGGCAATTTATTTGGTGGAAGAAAAAAACGTACAAATTGACAGTTGTTGTTCCATAGATTCAGGAAAGGCCGTCCAACTTGTTTACTAATTTTTTACAAAATTTTTAGAATATTACAATACAATACTACTTATATTATACAATACTGACAATGCTTTAAGCATTGTAATGCTTAGTGTGGATTTTCATAAAGTCCTAGTTTCAGTTTAGAAATGTAGTTTTGGAATACTACTTTATTCATATCACAGAAAAGTTTCTGACATCATAATGCTGTGAGAGGATATTCCAGTGCACACTTTTAGCCAATGTTTAGTTTTTGGAAACGAAGTTATTATGTTCTGTGTTATTATGAGCAGATTTAAGTACATCCACTTTATTTTTTGTCACTGAACATTTGAGTACTAAGGTACTTCCTAATTGAGCATTGGGTATTTGAAATACTAGTTTTTGATTTGTTAAATTATTCAACATTCAACTTAAATATGATATAACGATGACCACAAACCAAATTTTTACAGTATAGCCATAGGCATATAAATATTAATTACTGTTGACATTACGGTTTTTTTGAAATGTATCACAACCAGTACAAAAACTTAAGTGCCTTTATTTACTCCTCGACGATGATGCTTCAAAGTCACATTATTTATATCAATCACTACTTGAGTTTATACATCAAGAGTTGACTATGCTTAATTGTTCAAGCTTTTATCTGTACGTGCGTTAATCTCAGGGAAATTATGATCATTGTTTTGACAAACTAGCTACTAGTACGTACATGTTTTTCTGACTGTTTTTGTTACATATAGCTTTATTCAAATGTTGCTTTTATTTATCATGCATCCTCATTGAGTTTTTCTACACGAAGTTTCGTCCCCCTTCCTTGAAAAAATTAGTTGAAAGTAGAGTAACTTCACTGGTTAGTCATCATATTAGTTTTTTTTGATTATCCGAGGAGGCGTCCACGTTGATGAACTCATGACGATAACTTGATAGTTAAAAACTTTTATTCGAAAAATATAATCCTCTTCAAGTACAGTGCGTGTGGAAAATAAAAGGACATTTCTCTGGAAGCAATAAAATATAAAATATTTGATATTTGTACCTATTAATATGGTTAGGAAATAGATAGAAAGTAGAAATAGTAGAAATCTTGACAGCTATATCAACATCGGTTTGGTTAATCTATCGTATTGTACACGTTTTTCTATCATAGGATTGTATAAATGTCCGACATACCGCAAAACAAAATGTTATAAAAGAATCTTGTGATACTGTGCAACCGTTTCAATAAATATTTTATGACTAGCATAAAGCTTCAAGTTTGAATTAATATCAATCCATTTTGCATTTTTAGCATCACTTCCAGCCTTCAATTCCAGGCTTGTAATATTACTGTCATCAGTGTGGAAGTTTACTAAAAAAAATAACCAACAAAATAATTAAACTACATTTCAATCATATCTTTGTCTCATTGAGAATGCAGTTATTAAACATTCACCAGCGTGAGTCTCCATCCATGCATTATCGGTATTTCTGGGGTCATCAACATAACCTTTGTAAATGTCAATGCCATGACTAAATAGATCGTCAAAGGCCAAGTGCAATTTTTCCTTCTCTTGATCATTTGCTACTTCTATGCTAAAAACCTCCTCCAGAAATTCTCTCTTGAGAGCACTGGCAGCTGTCTCACCCGGGTCAACCATTCCTTGAGATTTTAAAGAGTTAATTGGTACATATTCATAATGAATAATTCATTCGCTTTTTCTAAAATTATTTTTATTTATGTACCTCCAGGAATGGCCCATTCTCCAGAATCTTTACGCTGAATCCCTACGAATTGAAGGACACTTTGTCCACTACCAGCCTTCCATCTAAATGAAAAAAGTAGACGTTTGACAACAAAATTCAGTTAATTCTCGTTTACAAAAGACTTTATTACCTCGTCACAATAGGGTCAGCGGCATGATTTGGGCCCCATTTCCCCAAATTTCCTCGTCCCCTGATTCCCGTTCGACCACAAGGGTTCAATGGATAGCCGTCCTTGTCAATGACATAGTCACCGGAATAGCTCTTGCGATTGACGAGACGGTCATCTGGAGAGTTCCACTTTGGCTGCAATTCCGTGATGGATTCCTTGTCAGCCCAGGCTTTTCCCTTTAATACATAGGGTGACGTAAAGTACGGAGGGTTGTAGTCTGTCAACAAAAGAAATTAAATTGACCTTAATAAAACTCTATAGAGAAAGACACAAAACCTTTGTTTTAGAGTTTACCTGAATATTCAATGTTCCAGTCTGCCCTGTCCTCTGGAACCAATTGTCTCTTTGGCCCCCCAAAAGGATACGGAGATGTCAACTTTTTGCGAAGGTCTTTAAGCATAATGACGGCAGTTCTGCAATGTTTTATAAATGTTTTACAATGAATTTCTTTTGTTTTGTGAATTTGTGGCCAATTTTAAATTAAATATTATACTCAAGGAATAGTGAACTTACCGTGACAGCATGAAAGTGAAGAACGCAGATTGCTTTGCGACCCGGTCCTATAGTTAGGCAAACCCTGACAATGTAAACACCGTACCCGGAATCGGATTAAAGATTGTGACCAAATTGTGACACTTGAATTCACTTGACGAATGGCGAGCATCTCATTTCAACGAGCTTCTAGATTTTCTTGCGTAAATTTAAAATTCAAAAAAATTATTTTTTTCTTTTTTATCTGTTTGGATTTTTTTTTTAAATTCTAAATTAATTTGAGACAAGTTTTTAGTACATTTTGGACAAACTTTGTCCGAAATAGTATGAAGTATAGTCATGAGATTTCTTATCAAAAGAGCTGCCAAGAAGGGTACAGTGCAAATGCTCTTAATTGGCTTGTGCCTTGGCGTGACATTAGGAATTGCCTTTGTGGACAATACTATTTTTGACTGTGGTCATCATCAGTCATCAAATTCTCATCAATTACAATCTACAATTCTTACTCAACAACAACGAGGGAGAAAGAGTCAAGACAGTCAGAGTCCCATCATTAGGAAACTTGTGGACAAAGTCAAACTCAAAAGACCCCGTTATTTTTCTACAGAGTTGGGTCTTCGAAAGAAACTACTGGTTGGAATTATTTTATCAGACTTGGAGGAATCACATATTGCAAATCTTGTGGCAATCAACCAAACACTAAGTCCTAAAGTTGATAAATTTGTATTCTTTGTTGGAGGAGGAGAAAGTCAATCATCAAATATTTTGAAGCAATTGAAATCTATTTTTGGACTATCTGGTGTTGTCATTCAAGTACCTGGGACAGAGACAAATTCAAGTAGAGGGGAGAAGGAAAGTCATTTGACTACAGTCAACTCATCAACTAATTATATTGACTATAATTTAGTAGCTATCAAAGTCATCAAATATTTTGGAGACAAGTTTGTTGATAAATTTGACTACTTTGCAATATTTTTGGACAATTATTACATTAATGGTAGACTCTTGGCAGAGTCTGTGAGTCGGATGAGTGTGAGTCAAGAGATTTTCTGGGGTTGGCCAGCAGCAGGGAATTCATGTGCTTTAGGTAATAATACCACTCAAGTTCAATACATTTTTGTTATTTTAGAAGAAATCTTACTATTCAAAGTACTTTTGTCTAATAATTCTTTATTTATTTTTGTTAATTGTTTTCAGAGTCGGGTTTTGTCATTAGTCGTAAAATTGTCCAAAAAATATCTTCCAAAATTGAACGCTGTCTCTTACATCCGACTTTAAAACTTGACTATAGTCTGTCCAAATGTCTAGACATTCTTCTCAGTGGTGGAAAATACTCTTGTGAAAAATTGGCTCAAGATCGTGTACTATATTCTACTGTGCCTTATGATGCTCCACCCGACAAATTAAAATTGGCTATAACTGTTGGTCCAATCAAAGATCCTACCGACATGTACAGAGTCCATGAAAAAATTTGTCTGTCACGCTACTCTGAAATTCAGTCGACCATCCATAAACTTCAAAATAAGATACAATCAATTATACCTAGTCTTCCTTCAAACTATCAAATACCAAGTTGGCCATTGGGAGTCTCAAGAGGAACCACTCCAAAGTCCAGATTTGAAATTATTAAATGGATTTATTTTGATACAAGTCAAATGTACAGTAAAACAGAAGTTTCAACAATCAGTCACATTGAGGGAATTGATAGAGAAGATTTGAATCATGTCATAAATTTCTCAAAACAATTTTTAAACAAGTCAAGTCCCTTGAACAGTAATAATTTCTACTTTGATCATGGCTATCGTAGACTCAATCCATCCAGAGGGATGGAATACTTGTTAAATTTTAAGAGTAGTAGCAACAATAATATAATTCGAGTCGAAGGAATTCGTCCGCTTTGTAAAACAGAGTTACTGTCCATACCTTATGTAACAGAGAATCGAAGGGTCACAATCATTGTTCCTGTGACGAGTGCACAAAAGATTCCACAAATTCGCCAATTTTTAGATCGATACTTTGATGTCTCTATTGATCAAAAATTGAATACAGTTCTCATCCTTGCTTTAATTATCAAGAAGAATAAAGACAGTCAAAGTTCAGTCAAGTCACAAAATAATATTTTTACTTCAGACTCTTTGAGACCAGAACAAATTCAAGAGATCAAGAGTCTTGTTTCATACTATAATGGGAAAACTGCCCAAAATGTCATCACGGATAGTATAAAAGTGGGCTATATTATCATTCCATCCTTTGCTAGCTCTAACCCCTATAAAAGTTCCAGTGGTTATCTTACAACCATTGACGCTGTCATTAAGAAGATTGTGGGTCCATCGGCTTTAATTTTGACTGTGGATGTCAATGTCAACTTGAGGGATGAATTTCTTAATAGGGTTAGAATGAATACAATCATGAAGTGGCAGACTTTTAGTCCAATTCCCTTCCTTGAGTATAATCCAAGTGTTTATCAACCCCTTCATAATAATAAAATGTCAATTGCAAAAGAGAATGAAAATGGTAGACTCCTTCCTCCAGTTCCTAATCTTCGTCCAACGGAACAACGTTTAGAAGTATCAAAAAATTCGGGCTACTTTGACACGACCATTTATCGATACTTTAGTTTCTTTGCGTCAGATTATGTTACAGGTAAATTACATTCATTTTCAATACTCATTTACAACAATAATATGTACCATAATCAATCACCAATGGCCAATGGCCATCTAAATAATTGTTGTTTTACTTGTATCATTTTTTTAGCAAGGAAATCAACAAATTCCTCCATCGTGACTAAACTTGAGAGTGTCCAAGACTTCTCAGCGTTGGAACAACTTTTTCTGAGTGCCTCATCCCTTCATATCCTAAGGGCTCCGGAGCCGAATCTCATTGTGCCATTTACTTTTCCTAGTGGATGTTCTAGTTTTGAAGACTGTGCCAAAAGTAATTGGGGTTCTAGATCTTTACTAGCCAAAACTATTTTTGCTTCTCGTCAGCAAAAATCTCAGTAATCTCATTATTATAGTTCTCTTCAGAAATTATGAGCAATTTTTTCTATCATGTATTTAATTCTATTTCTTGTGACGAGTTGAAGAGTTCCTTTCTTTCTTAACTTTTTTTTTGTTAAAAATCTTGTTGATGTTTTGACCTAACTACTTATATCATATTTTTTACTGCTCCTTAGAGTTAAAACTGACTGTGATAAAGGTTTATCGTTCATACATATTAGTTTAGAACGTACGTACATATTGATTGTGAAACGAAAGAATTTGTAAACAAAAAGACTTTTTTTACTATTTAAGTTTTATATGCATTCATTTGTATATGCCTCACAAGAGGATCAAAGATCTAAGACTAACACTTTGGCAATTACTTACAACGACGAACAGGATCGTTTTCCGTGTGAACTGACCATTTAATACCTCATGTTATCATATGTAATAAAAATGAGCTTATTTATACTTTTTAGTTTACGTTAGATATAAGTAAATTAAAGCGTCATTGAAGTGAAGAAGTTTACAAACCTAAGACAAACGAAAGCTTAGGGCTCAAAAATGTGTGTGGATATAATATGCCTTCTAAGTTATTATTAATAACGCAAGTGTGAATATTATTGAATAAATTATTTGTTTTCATGTTAAAGTTTGCTGATTACAGTATAATTGCAATTTTTTTCTCATTGATAAGAATGCCATTTTACTGAATCATGAAGAATGAGCATATGAAATACAATAGTAACAACTAGTAAAAGTGCATGTACATTGAGTAATGAGTAAATTGGTAAGTCTTTGCAAAATTCGTTAGGAACGGTCGTCGACCGACCACTGACCAGAAAACGAGCATCTAGTTTCAACCAACTTCTAGATTTTCTTGAAGAGAGAGGGAAAAAGTACCACCGTTTTCAAGAAAAAAAGTTGTCGAAAAAAAGTCCAAACCGTTTTGAGTTTGACACAAAACGAAACTTTAATATTTTATCATTTTGGACAATAGTATTTTTTTTAGTTATGGCAGGGACGGAGTTTATGACTCCTTGTCCATGGGCCATGTGGACTGTGTGGTCCACCGAAGTTGCAGACTTGATGAAAAGAAATATCACAAGAGAAGAATTTAGTAATTCCGTCGTCGATATTGTTCGTGATATAGATGAATTGTTTGATAACTATGTATTTTCACGACGTCCTGAAAAGTCTGAAATATTTGTGGTAAGATGAACGAGCAATTTTGGTAATGTTGTGCTTATGTAATAGTTTTCATTACAAATTTTTATCTGTTTCTTTCTATTGTGTAGATACAACCGGTCAAGGTGAAAGTAAGAGAAGGAAGTGTAGAGATAGTAGGAATAGTATACAAACCAGGAGTTCAATCTACAGGGGGGAAACGATGGACCTTAATTGCCGAGAACGAGTTGGCTGACGTCTTTGAAGCTGATAAAATATTTATCTCATCAAATGGAGTCAAAAATTTGCTGATTATTCTGGGGGGTAGTGTTCTGGAGTCTTCTCAGCAAATTCATTTAAACAAGGCCAGGAAAAACCCGAGTAAAATAATTCGCTTTATTGACAATGTAAGTTTGGAGAGAATATAATGAGCATAAAGATTTGACGTTTCAATTTGTATATTACTATTATAATTACTTTACTAATCTTATTTTTTTAAATTTTAGGGTTCAGAAAAGCCAGATATGGAAGGTGAAAATATTCAAAGTTTTACGAATCCTTATGATGAAGCCAAAAAAAATGTTGAAATAATAAATGTTATCAAGCGTCGTCTCAAATCCCGACCAAATACTACTTTATTAAAATCATTTCCTCGTACTCAACGTTTAAGACATTCACCCCGACAGAAAACACCAAATACTCCAAAGGCTTTATCTCGGGTCATCAATATATCATCAGAATCAAACCAAAGTCCAGCAAAAGAACAGACAACTCATAATGGAATTTCTTCATCCCCCTCTGACATTGAAATTTGTTCTCCACCTAAAACTAATGAAGTCGTCCCTTTTGTGCCTCGTCGTAGTCCACTTGTAAATTCAAAAGAAAATAGTACCCTTCCTGGAGATTTTATTCTGGAACCAAACAGTGAATCTCAGACCTCCTTGCTACATAATGGTACGCCACAATCAAATAACTGTCCTGCTCCAAAACGACGAAGAATAGACTTTGACGAACATGATAATACTAGTGCCACTAATGGGTATGCTGAACCTATGGAAATATCACAAAATGTTGATTCTGAGGATTCTCAAGAGTACTCTGTTCAGCAATCAGTATTATTCCTACGTTTGGGCTTTCCTAAAAAATTGAAAAATATAAATGAGAACCTAGAGCACTTTCATTTATTTGCTAAAGTAAGTAAAATTTCTAAATATATAGGAATTGTGATAAAGTCATTTCGACGAGTAATTTTAGTTTCCATCAAGTGTACTTTATATACGTGAGAGGTTTTGAAAATTATCAAATTTTTTTTTAATTGTTATATGATTTTTTGTTTTCTTTAGATTTACAATGTGGTTGAAACGGATGCAGACACATTAATTGTTCGCATTTCAGATGGGACTCAAACTTCAATCAACATCAAAACATTAATTCCTCCTGAGTTTGATATTCCAAGCGGCAGATGCGAGACGTCACACTTTGTTGATCTTGCTATTTTAAATGTTGTTTTCATAATATGATTTTATTTTTTAATTATTTAATTAATTTTCTTTTTCCAAATTGTAGATTTCAAAAAGGCCTGATATTCGGAGCCGTTTAATGGGAGGACTAGGAACGACAAAAAGTTTTGTATTTACTTTTGTCAGCACCAATAAGACAAAGTCTAATGAGCTGGAACTCAGAGTGGACGCTTCCGAGGTCCATGCTCGCTGGTAAAATTCTAAATATTCTTAACAGTCTACATGTTCCCTGCCTGATTTATTATACAAAGTACTTGAATGAAGAAAGGAAAATACATTTATTTCTGTGGTATTATTTTGTAGGTACGAAGTGGATAATTAGAGTGATGAGTTTAGGCAACAAGACCTGCTAAATATCAACTGGCCGTATTCTTTCCATTAACTAAGATTCTACATATTTGACTATAAACACTTTCTGTGATTGAAATAATAATTTAATTATTAATACTAGTTGATTTAATGTATGTATGTACATCTTCAAAATGACGTATCTATATTATATTTATATTTTATATATTCGCAAGGGTTCATTAATGCAATAAATTATGCAATACATAATGTAAAATCAAACGTCACTAACTGACGTTTCACAAAAATTTATTGTGTTTAATTGTTTATATCACAAAATATAGTAAATGACAAAGACAGACCATAACATGAAATTGATAACAACAAAATTCATTACGTCAGATTGGACAGAATGATAAAGAAAACAAAAAATTTAGAAAAAGTACTTAAGTACGTACCTATGCAAAATTGCTAACATATAGAATAGGAAAGAGATGTATAAATGAAGGACAATGTGGTAAATATTAAAAGATGTGAAATAAATTTTTTGGTTATAGATATTGTTCTTGTGGTGGTAGAATCAACTTGATATGCTCAGCTAAATTTACATTTGGAAAAGTCCATCTCGGGATGAGATTCCATAAACTTTTTTAACATATCTTGTTTCTTCTGTTCTTCGGAAGTAGGTAACCCCATTTCCTATAAGATATTCAATATTCAACAGCATCAAAAAAAAAGTCTCATTGTTTGCTTAAAATCTTTCAAAATCAAATTTAAATATAAGTTGTCACCTTTTGTCGTTGATCATACATCATCTTTTCCACCATGGAACGAGTTTCTCCATCAAGATCTCCCAATTTTGATGGTTCAGGATTAATTTTCTTTGTATTGAGCAGTGGATCCGTCTCCACCAATCTATCCCACCATTCCATTTTATTGACCTTCTCCATTGTAATGACAATATTTCGTCGGTCTTCCAAAACCCAGGCACACTCCTCAACCTTAACATCATGGTTTAATTCTGCATCAATTATTGACGTTTGATTCTTTAGTCCAACTTTGAGATGATGTTTTTTAATATCCACCACAGCATCGCTTGATTTTATAGGACACACAGGTGAGGGAATACGGAGCTGAAAATAATGATGACTTATATATAATGTACATATAGCCACCACAACAACCACTTGTTTAACAGTATGAAATGTCACCTCGATCTCTGAAAGAGTTTGAGTCCATCGATAATTTGGTAGGTCGGCTCCATTACCCGGATTAGGTTTCATTTTCCCTTTATCTAATGGACATGATTTCGAAAAAATAAATTTGATGTACCTTGAAACTTTTAATTAAATTGTAGACTTTTACCTTTCTCATCTTCTTCTTCATCTTCCTTATTTTTTTCCTCATCATTTGCATTGTCATTGGCCGTGGAAGGTTTCTCATCAGTATTACTTGGTGTTTTATTTTTAGCATTTAATTCCTTTTCAAGTTTTTCTGCTTCTTCATCTGTGAGTTCTTGAACTCTGGACTCTGAGGATGAGGTCGAGGCACTTGTTTTGGCTTGTTTCATTTGATTTTCGAACTCTTCCCTTTCTCTCTGTTCTCGTTCCTTCTTTCGTCGATTAGCGTCTTCCAATTCTTTTTTCTTCTTTTCTTCAGCTTTCACGGCATCCGCCCCGTACTTTTCAAACTTTTCGAGTATCAACTAAACAAAAAATCAAATCATTTTAAAATTACAAACTTTGAAATGTCACATAAGTATGTACATCATGCCCATTTGTTATATGATATAAGTTGTACCTTTTTTGCAACACCAGTGGAAACTCCTGTATAAAAGTCAGTTTTACGGGCCAGAAAGCTGAAGAGTGTATCTAGTAACTAAGTAAAAAATTATCATGTTTAAAATGTACAACTAATGTACAACTTTAATGTAACTTTAATGGAATTAAATCAGTCCAAATTTTGACATCATACATCTTGAACACCTCCTTCATGCTGTTGGGCCATTGCCATAAGAACTCCATCAAATGCTTCAGGATCTTTTGGTGCCATTGTTTTTATACCTGTTAATCTTTAATGATTAAAGTTTAATCGATAATTACGGTATTTTCATACATGTGACACGCGGAACATGCAAACAGAATACATGTACGTTCAACTTACCACTTGCTCTTTGCAAACAAATCGATGATTATTTTTTATGTTACTTGAATGTCCTTCTTTCCAATCTGAACAAATATCTTGCAAACTTTAAACTTTTGTTCATGTAATTTTATCTTTTTTAGAAAATTTTCTCAAAAAAAGACAATAGACAGGTAGCGTATTTTCCCCTGAAAAATTTTTTTTTTTTTCATCGTAAGCGCGAAAACTTTTTGAATCCGTCTGGGGGGGGGGGGAATCAAAACGAA
>JAQIVZ010000218.1:0-89565 GCA_034700945.1 Arrhopalites spinosus | reverse complement strand
AGAAAAAAATTTCACTTTTATCCAAACTTATTTATCCAAACTCGAGGTTTCGATACAGCAAAAAGTCGCTATTATCTAACATTTTAATTGACAATTTTAAAAAACTACCACATCAATTTAGAAAATTATAATCTTAATCTCAGAACATTTACTTTAGAACAGTTACTGAATATTAACTGAAAATTTAACTGAAAATTCTTAGAAAAATAAAATCTCCAAAAAAAGTGAAAATTTTGAGAGAAAACTAACTGAAAATGAATTAAAGTTGCGACGTTCCAGCGGTAAAAGATTTTTCCACCGCTTCCCCAAATCTGGAGAGCATTAGAGTTTCCCTTATGGCGTAAAATGCACCCAATTGTATTTAGGTGGCCTGATGCGTCGTACTCGTGAAACTCGTGGCTAGAAGAGATTGAGGTATGTATAGCTAGTGTAGTAAAACCATCGTACGACTCTTTGTTCAAATTGAATGCGCATTTGCGATTGGTTTAGTTGGGAGGCTCGTCCTCGTCTCATGGTCGCCTTCAATTTGCAAACAAGAAATTGCACGTCATATCCCATACACACACTTCTCTCTATAAACTTTGTATATATAAAATAATATAATGTTATATCTAAAATTCTTTTTTTAAATTGAAAGCTCTCTATCCTTCTCTCTCTGTTTCTAACATTGTTTTTTTTGGTTAACTCATCTCTCTCCATGCCAAGACCAAAACCTACCACAATTCCCTACTGTACTTATGGGGGCCATGAAGTTCTTTTTTTGCGTTATAAAGTAAAATGACATTATGTTTGTAAAATTTGTAACTAAAATACCCGGCGTAGTTTGTTAGTTTACAAAAAGCAAATATCTGTAATATGTATTACAAGTGCATAGTGTTAGCTGATGGTTACATTTTTTTACTGAAAAATAAACCTTTTAAAATTATGTACCATTTTTTGCCTTGCTCTCTGCCTTTTTCTCTGTTGATCCTTGTCTTTTTCTTTTTGAAGATAAATAAAATTTTATTTTCTTGAAAAACAAAATAACTTTGCAAAAAATTCTTGTCAAAATTCTATGTCAGTTTTAGTAAATAATTCCAAGACTCAAGACCTACAATAATTGTACTTGTAGATGTAAAATTTAGTAAACATTAATTTGCATATAGGGAAGTACTGGCTTTTGTTAAAATATTTTGCAAAACATGTATGCACATACAGGAAATAAATTCATTGGAGAGAAGAGAGGGAGAATGGTCTGGAAATTTGCACACGTTAATTAAAAATAGTTATGTATACATAATGTACATAATATCAATCTTGAGTCTTGAGTAAAGTCATTAAAAGAAGAGACGAGATTATAAATATTATCATTTTTTCCTGCATGTACTAAATTTCTGTCCTTGTTGTCGTCTGTCTCTTTCTTATTGGCAAGAGATAGAAAATGAGAGAGAAAAAGATGGGCTCAGCAATAATAAAAAAACTTTACTCTAGTTAACACTTGATTATGGAAGATGTAGGTCTTTTGTATAATATTTGCAAATTAATATTATGTGGTGGTGTGGCTAGCCATGTGATTAGGCCTCACAAGTAGAAACATGAAAAAAAAACAAGGGAGAATGCATAGTCAGCTCTTTTGGCATTATCTTGTATCTGTAGTCATAGTTAATTCTAAAAAATATAGACACAAAAAATGCAAGTGGTGGGCAGGGCAAGTATGTACAATATTTCTTGTGTGTTAAATAAAAAGAGTAGCATTTGTCTTTAAATGAGATAAGTTTGAGTAGGAGAAGAAATATATAAATAAGTTTATTATGTAAATATTTAAGTGTAGAGATAGAGAGATATGTAGATGAAAGATAAAGAGAGTATTTCCTATAATATTTGAGGAGTTACTTATATATTAAAATTTATTTTGTCATTGTACAACTTAACTGACTTGTGTTAATGTTAACGTTGATATAAATTCTTTGTACGCATGCAAACAGATATACAGAGTCTCCGCTCTTAGTCTTGTCTCTATATCAAAATCACTATACGGCGAGCCTCCCTCCCTGTGTGTGTATAATTCTCCTCAATGCTTTTTAGTCAACCAGGAACTACGAACGTGAAAAGACGTACAAGAGATATTCTGCGCGCAAAATAATATATAAAAGTTTTTGCAAAAAAACGAGTTTTTTTGTAATAATAATTCTGTTATTTGTTGAAATACACTAAAAAAAGTTTGAAATGTAAATCAGACTACAGATATAAATTTTGGTGTACTATCTTTAACTAAAGTCAATAATTTGTTTTGTTTTGTAATTTATTATTGAACAAGTTTATTTATTACGAGAGTTAAATTATTTATCTCCTGTTTGTTATATTTTGTATTGTGCGAAAAAAAACATTTCCTATTTTCGTATAATCTGTCCACTGTACTAGTAAGGCACTCTTATCATAAATACTGAATTATATTAAAGTACATTGAAGAGAATCGTTGCCACGTGGGGGTTTTTAATGAATAATTTATCTAATTAAAAAAGTGAACAATCTATCATCTATCTGAACACTTAAAAACTTGAGTACAAGACAATTAATTATACCGGTGCTCTTTAATTAATTTAAGTGAGTTTGAGAGGGGAGTAATTATTAATACGATTCAACGTACTACAAAATAATAATTAGTGATAAGATTAGACTGACAAATAAAGATTACAGTCACTTATTTTTGGAGAAACTTGAATCAACTTGGAGAAAATTTTAAACTTTAGTTTGTGCAAGTCAACTGGACAAACATCAACTAGAGGTTTTTATACTTTTTTTATTTAAATAATATTTTTTTAAATTCTAGTTTTATTTATTTAGTTGCATCTGCTTGCCAAATGTTTTTTTTTATTTTTCATCATAACACAACTTTTGTAACTGTTATTATTCATTACTGTTGTGTTATTTGTTGTACTAGAATTTCCTACGTAGTTTTGGAATAGGAGAATAGAACAAGATGAAAATTTATTTTAATTTAGAAAAAAACAAAGAAAATTCTGACCTATGATTTAAATATATTTAAATGTGACTTTGAATTCATCTTTACAAATTTTTTCGAGGCTCTTGCACTTTTCCTCTAATGAACCTTGTTGATAAAAAAAACAAGATTAAGTCATGTTTGCCAATTCTAAATTTTTATCTTTCCTCCTGTCCTGTAACAGGTAGAGAGAGGCAATTTATTTTACCTTGATGAAAAAAAGAGAGAGAGAAAGAGAGAGAGAGAGAGAGTAGCACGTGATTATTTTATTATTTGTTAGGAAAAAAAGATAAAAATTTTACATGTGGAGCTCATATTATTTGTACTACAAGTTAGACGAATTTAAAATAATTTTAATCTTTCTTTTTTTGAGTATTTGATCAACAGTCAAAGTTGTGGACTTTTGGACTTGTTGGTTGTTTTTATTTTGCTGGAGAATCAAACCAAGAGGGCAAATTTTTTGATAAGGAAATTAAATATTCCAATGGGAATGAAGAGAGGGAGGAGATGTGTCATATTTTAGTAGGAGGACATGATGTTGTACAAAAATCCATCTGTCTCAGCTGATGTTGATCCAGTAGAAAAACATAACCATAATTTAATTTCTATTTATAACTCTCCATCTCTTTTAATTCTAAACTACAGAACTACAAATAGTAGTCGTATATTCATACGTTGGAACACATAAAAATGTAATCCAACATTGCCGCATCATTATCATAATCGACCGGCATTTTTTCCATACATTTAAAAAATCTCTCTTTTCTTTAACAATATTCACAGTACAGGCTATCATCATCATTAACTATTTTGTATTATTATTTGAATAAAAAAATACAAAATAAACTTTCATTTCAAACTCACCTCCCTTGAACTCAATTCTCAAGTGGACTCAAGTTCGTGTGGGGCTCACTAATAAATTATTATTTTATACAAAGAAGAGAAAAAATTGAGTAGTTTTATTATTGGATCAATTAGAGTGGAAAATATTGTTCACGGTCGTGAATAAACATGAAATTATTTACAAAAAATAATGGACACTGTACTTAAAATACAGATAAAGATTTTTTGAGCAAGTACAGAGAGAGAGAGAGGGGGAGGAGGTTTTTTGCACATGCAGAAAAAGAGAATCTCTTATTGGATGGGAAGAAAATGGCAAGATTAAAAGGTGATGTAGAAAAAACCCAATTTGTGTCTCATGACGTCCAAGTCATGGACTCAAGTTGATGGGGTGATGGGATGAGTCACGTATATCTGTACAAGAGTAGTTGAGGGGCATCTTTGTTAATAAAGTTGATTGTAGGTAAGTACGTACACACAACACACAGGTAAGAGTGGAGGTAGTGTTGGCCACAGGAAAGGATTCATTTTTTTACATACATTAAGCTGGAGTTTCCTGTTTTCTATCTGTACATACATATGAAGGCATACATTTGTCTAGTCTGTTGTTAATCCACTGTATTAGTTAGCAAGTGTTAAAATTGTACATGTTGAAATGACTCTCATGTAGTCTAGTAATACTGTTTTTTTTTTGCTCATCTCTTCAAAATGAGGCTAATAATATCTAAATGGTCTCATTTCCGTGCTAAATTTCTTTTGAATTTTATTCACAAAAAAAATATTCAACACGAGTAGCTGGGATTGCTGGGAATAGTGGGCATAAAATGTTATATTTTATTTTGAAGGCAAATTTTCGCACATGGTAATGTCCAATGGGCAATGGGTAACTTAAATGTTAAATGTAAGATAGAAGGGATATTTTAAATAAGAGTTGATTGTATTTAATTGACATTGATAGAATGCAGTCCATGTACACACAACATGTGTGTATTATTATTGCAGTTCTTGACTTGACTAGGTCTTGCCCTTGGTTTGTTATAAAACTGCTTTATTTAAATGGATATTATTTTTTGTTCGTACTTTTATCTCTCTCCGAGTGTGTGTTCCCTGCCTGACTTTTGGTTGGTTGGTCAAAGTTCAGGGTGTGACGTTGAGTCAAGTGGATTTTTGTACAAATGTCAAATACTTGACTAGTACTAGTTTTGAAGTTTTTGTTGACTCTTGTCACTTTTTAAATTTTAATTTATTACTGGTGAGATACATGATGAGAATAATCATTACAAAATATGTTTTTGTATTTAAATTTATGATAAAGGATTTTTTTAGTAATCATTTTTTTATTAAATAAATAACAAGTTCACCGACTTCAGTAACAATTAAAGTACTTCCTATTTTAAAAAAGGGGTTTGTTCTCTGCATATAAAATAAGTTGGTCATTTACTGAAAGTACGTTGAGAGGATCATCCATTTAATTTTTAATTTATTTTATTCTGTAGGTTATTCCCTATCTCAAGACTTTGTGTGGCCATTATCAATAAGTTTTGGAACTTGAAATCCCCTCACTGAGGATGAATTATTTGGGTCGGGTCATTGGAAATTTGAAAGGTCTTTACAGTGGAATTAATGGAGCAACTCTCACAGGTGCTATTGACGTAGTCATTGTTGAACAAGAAGATGGAACTTTTAAGTGCTCACCTTTCCACGTTCGTTTTGGAAAGTTGGGAGTTTTAAGAAGTCGTGAAAAGGTCAGGGCAATAAATTTTTTTATTATTTTGATTAATTTTTACCAATTTTTTTAGTTAGTAAAATAATAACAATTTTTATAGGTGGTGGACATAGAATTGAATGGAGTTCCAACTCCAATTCGAATGAAATTGGGAGACTCTGGAGAAGCATTTTTTGTCCAAGAAGCAGATGAAGATGATGATTTTTACGATGAAAATTTAGCAACTTCACCATTACCCGCATCACCTCAATTATCCGACTCGGATAGTAGTCGAAGAAAGAGAGAGGATACGGAAGAGTCAACAGATGACAATAGAGTTGAAGATTCAAAACAAAATGTGACTCTAGATGATAATGGCAATACACTCATAATTGATGGTTTGGATGACCTTCTAGTAGGGGATGATGATGACAGTCCTAGTGAGAGTCCAAAGACTGAAACTCAACTTGGGGTCAAGGCTGATGAGTCAAAAAATCGCAAGAGACGGAGAAAGCGGAGGAGAAATCAAGTAAAATTATTTAACAGCTTTCACCCACTCACTAAATAAGTTATCTAAAATAGTAGTATTATTAATAGAACTAATAATTTTTAATTAGGGCTCAAAAAGTAATATCGTCATCGATCCTTCCACGGATGACAATGATGAGCCAACTGAAGACAGTCAAGAAGGAATATTTAAAATGGATGAAGAGCTTCATGGAATCACTGAAGCTTTACAAAAAATAGAAGGATTAAGTCATCGAAACTATCATCGGGGTTTCTATTCTGATACAGAAGTGGATGTCACGTCAACACCAAATAATTCTAGACCTTCCACACCAATTCAGTCTGACTCTGAGTATGAATTCAGCAAGATACACGAGGTTTGATTTGACAAAAAAAATAATATCAATTTTAATTAATTAAATGAAAGGAGGATCTCACATATTAACAAAAATTGTAATTTAATATTAGAATGATGGTCTAAATGATGTTGGCAAATGGCCATGGGGAGAATTGCCATTACCTTCAACCGGAACTGTTCAACCAATTGACAATATTAACACAAGCTCTGCACTCCCAGTTCCAGAGTCATCCATTCTAGGAAGTACTGCCAAATTAAGTAAGTCCTCATATAAATTTTCTTGCTTTATTTGTAGAGAGGTTTCCACACAAAAAAATGCGACATAATTATAACACATGATGTTATTTTTTGCATGGTGTGTGTGTGTGTTTGCTATGCAAAAAATAACATATTTGTTTTTTGTACTTTGATCGTGGGACGTGTAGAGGTGAATATACTGAGGTATTCTCATGTGAACAAGAAATGATCTGTTCTATTAATATAAAGTAACACAGATTAAATCACATGTCTTGTTCACGTTATTTTAAAATGGAGACAGTGAATTTTTTTGTCATTTATATTACTCCCTTGACTTATTGGTTCATTGAAAAAGGTCATTGGTTGACCTAGTCAATTTCCTGTAACTTTACACGTGTTTAAATTGTAGGGAATAAAAATAGAATTTTTTTTCAAAATTGAGTAAAATTGTAATCGTTAAATATTTTAAAATTGTTTTCAGACATCAACAGTGATAAAAAATTGTCAAGTAGTTACGACGAGCGAATGTCTACAGCTGGACAGACAGAAAATAGTAAATCTGTGTTGGGAAGTATGTTCTCATTCATGACTAAAAGACATGCATCGGGTAATGTTGTGGGTGATTCAGGGAGTGGAATCTATCTGGAGGATCTCAATTTAGAAAAAATGGACCCAGAAGTGGCTGCTCTATATTTTCCAAATTTTGGCAGAGATGTAAATAATTTAAAGACATTAATTTAATTTGTAAAAAATTATTATCATACTTAATACTTAGCCTCCCTCTTTTTTTGATTGACATAGGCGAAAAGCTCTCCAAAATATGAAAAGGATGAAGATGTTGAGTCAGGGAAAGGAAGTTCTATTGCTCAATCCCCAACTTCTGGATCTCCGCCAAAAACGACGTTGCCAATTGAAATTTACATGGATGAGCAGAGGAGACAAAGTAGGTCATTGTATAAATATTGATTTTAAAATAATGTACACATTCTTTGTTTCAATTTAAAAGTTAATTATTATTATTATTATTTTTTAAAGATGAAGTCAAATCATCAACTTCAAGAACACCAAAATTTGAAGCCATAAGTATTTGTGGTTCAAATTTAGCTCTTTTTGAACAATCTCAACTCACTTTTGATGAATTGGCTGAGAATCCTGAAATGATTCTGAATGCTCCTCCAGAGTCCATTGTTGTTAAATTGGATGGAAAATTTGTTCCTTGGTCAGCAGCTCTTCCTCAATTACTCTCAACAACTTTCTTTCAAAGACCATTACCATCTCAATTACATGAAAGGTGAGCATTAATAATTTTTAATAGTATTTTATTTAAATTTAAACATTCAAGAATTTAATTTAATTTTTTTTTTATTTAGACTCATGAATCATACCAGTCAACCAATATCTAGAAGTAATAGTGTGAGCAGTGGTACAGCCAGAAGAGGTTACTCTTGGTTTCCATGGAGGAGGTCAGCAACTTCCGGTGGAGATGTGGAGCAACCAATGTCACAAAGTTTGTCAAATTTTTCATCTTCTCCGGTGGTTGTCAAAACCATGTCCAAGGATGACAGCAGTCCACTCGTTCATGGAGGAATGGCTATCAATGGTGGGACAATGAATCACCTAAGAAAAGAGTCGTCAACTTCTTCATCAGATGAGTCTGAAAGTGGTGGTGGTATTCGACGAACTGTTCAATCGTCCCCCTCCCACAAACCAATTCCTCCTCCACTTGTCAGTGGGGCCACTAGTATTAATATTGGTTCAGAAAAGTACAAAAAATCACTACGACTCACCTCTGATCAAATTGTAAGTCTTGGTTTTAGATTTTCATTTAAATAATTTATAATTTATTTTACTTTAATTGTAAAATTAATAAAATTACATTTTAGGCTGGATTGGGTCTTCAGTATGGTCATAATGAAGCGACTTTCAGTGTTACAACTGCCTATCAAGGAACCACGGTGGCTCGATGTCACATTTATTTGTGGCGATTTGATGATCGTGTCGTTGTCTCTGATATTGATGGTAAAGATTATATAAATTAAAATTAAAAGAATCTATAAATAAATAATAATGTAAGTATTTAATTTTAATTAATTTTGATTTTGATTGTAGGAACAATTACAAAGTCTGATGTTCTTGGTCACATTCTCCCAATAATTGGGAATGACTGGGCCCAGTCTGGGGTTGCTCAATTATTCACACAAATTCAGGATAATGGCTATAAAATGTTATATTTATCAGCCCGTGCTATTGGTAAATATAAATTAAATTTTCAGTTATATAATTTAAACTATGTATGAATTCTTGATAGTGATTAATATAAATGAATGTGTTTTTGATAACTTGAAGGTCAAGCAGCTACCACACGAGACTATTTGAGGTCAATTAAACAAGACGATGTGACTCTTCCTGATGGACCTTTACTCTTAAATCCAACCTCTCTCATGTCTGCTTTCCATCGAGAAGTGATTGAAAAGAAACCAGAGGAATTTAAAATTGCTTGTCTTCGTGACATTGAGGTAAATAAAATGTTGCCTTTTTTATCACTAAAAGTCAATCCCATTTAATTTTTCAAATTAGATTAAAATGAGTAAATTTTATTCTACAGACTTTATTCCCAACAAATCCTTTCTATGCGGGCTATGGAAATAAAATAAATGACGTTTGGGCCTATCGTGCTGTTGGGATTGCCATCCCAAGAATTTTTACTATCAATCATAAAGGAGAACTACGTCATGCCCTCACCAATACTTTCCAATCCTCGTAAGTTTATTTTTGTTTTTAATTCCACTTATTTGGATTGGTTTATGGTAGACTAAATATGTACAGTGTAACATTGCAGTATTAGCCAGAATGGGAGAAAGTAGGAGAAAGTAGACAGAATAACTTTTGACTATGTACAAGCGCAGGACTATTTAGGAGTAGAGACAGAAATTTAAAAATTCTTCAAAACTAGATCTATCATGTTCTTTTATATTGTATAATCGTTTTGATGTTCTTTTTTTGTTCTGTGGACGTGTCATCATTTCCAGATATGTGGATTTAATGCACATTGTTGATGATATATTTCCAAAATATTGGTGTCTTCCTTAAATGAATTAAATAGGTGAAATTATTATTTCTTTTTATTTTTGCTAAAGACTTTCTTCTGTTTGTTTGTACCCCTTTTTTATTTTTTTGTCCTATATATCCCAATTTTCTTGATTTCTCCATTTTTCCTTTTTTTGAAGTTTGTTCAAACAATCCAATTACCTATAATGGATAAAAATATTGAGAACATTTAAAATCCGGAAAATACTTGAAAACCCTTGAGTGAAGATGAAGTGAGAATGAGGCTCTACTTAATTGGAATGCAATTTATTTAATTAGTGGGTTATTTATAAGAGTTACAGATAGATTTTTAAGTTGAAATAATTTTCTCCTTTCTTTGCTCTTTGATAACGCAATGACTAGAAATTCTAAATTGTAGAAAATCTTTTAGTGTTTATTACTAAAAATAACTGATTTCTCTTTTGTTGTGAATTAACAAAAAAAACTATGGAATGTGCACTAGTTTTTAGTTCAAGCTTAGAAAAGATGAATGAGGCTTTCATATTAATCAGACATGTCTAGACTTGCTAGTGATTTTTTGGGGGGGTTTTTAAAAAAATTTATGGGAATTTGGGATTCCTTTAAAATGATGAAAGTTTAATTTGATAAAATTTGACCCTTTTTTCTACAGATACACAAGTCTAGTCGAGTTGGCTGAATTTATATTTCCAGCGTATAAAACAATGCAAAAAATTTCACTAATTGAGGAAGAGACAGAGAAAGAGGGGTTGACTCATGTCACATTTAGTACAACGGATGGATTCAGTTCTTTTGAATTTTGGAGAGATCCAGTACCAGAATTACCTGCTCTAAGTGATAATAATAATTCATGGCCTACGGCTGTCGCGATAGCTTCATAATTTACAGGTAAATTTAAATTATAATTATATTTAATTATCTTTTCAAAAATATAATGGCAAAAAATTAATTTACTGTTGATTTTTTTTGGTGTAGGAATTTGTTGGGCAACATTTTTACTGAATTTTTTTTGGAAAAATTCTTACTGTGGCAGAGTGAGACTGAGAGCTCCAGAAGTTTTTCTTTTGTTGACTGGAGAATTTTGTGCTCATCTTTTTTTTGAAACAAATTTTACTGCTACTTTCATGCTCAGCTTTGGGTTTATAATTTAATTTTTGTGTTAAAGTTACCAAGTTTAGTTGTTTCGAGGAAAGAACTGTTATAAATATTTAATCTATGACGGTAAAAGACTCAATGTTATTCATATCAATATAAAACGCTTATTATTATTAAATTGTTATGTACATATATTGACAAATTTAGACATACAAGATTTAATTATAGAAATACTTTGTTAAATACTGTTAAAATTAAAACGATGGCAGTCAGTCGTCATATATTAATGTACTCTCTGGAAACTGTTGCCAAGTAATAACCTACAGATAGATAATAATTAATTGAGATTTTGACTAGGTACTTTGCAATTAGCATTTCTTCTGTAATCTGTAATATCCTACAAGTCATGTTCAAAATGACGTCTGGACATTTTGACTCTGGATTTCCTATTCGCCTTATTATTTTATTGATCATTTTCCGGTGCTAAAATCAAAGTGAACTATTAGGGGTAGAAAAGAATTAACTGATTAAATATTTTTCAGTCAGAATTTAAAGTCAAATTAGTAATTTAATTGTAGAATAATCTAGACTTTTGAAAAACTTAGATGAATGGTAATCAAAAAAAAATGTAAAATTATAAATATTTCAGTACTAAAATATTTTACTGCTCTTCATAAAATGAGGGGAACATAAAAAAAACTTGACAGCCGTGCAGTTATAGTCTATAGTCTTTAATTAAAGTGACTCTTCAAATTTTCATTCTTGCCATATTATTTTATGTTCAACCATTCTTTTTCTTCATAATTACATATAGTATAACCTACTTTGTATAAAATATTATTTCAAAAATTTCTTATCGTACACAAAATAGTTAGGATAATTTAGATAACTTATTTTACCTATAAAGTCTTTACCATGTATACTGCTAATTGACTTGTTACGTACTGATTGAACAATCAACTATGATTCATTGATTCATGTTTCATTATTATTGTTATTGGGTTCTATATTTTTAATGACAGCTCGACAGTGATATATGCCAAAACGTTTTGTGATACAGTGCGAAAATATTATTCATTATTATCTTTGATTATATTTTTCCCTTGAAAATGGAAAATAAAAAAAAAAGTTATCTTTATTAAAAACCAATTTTGTTTGTCTTGAAGAATCATGAAAATTATCATAATGTGCATTTCCATAAAAACATCTTCTATGAAAGACTATCGATATTAACTACTATGAGTAAGTACTACTCAACACTGTACACAATAGGCAGTGATCTACAGACGGTATTCTCCACAGCTGACACTTGTTTTTTCCGAAAAATTGACCTCAAGAATCTTGGACAGTCTGAGAAACAAGACACAAATAAACATTTTGGTTTGTCAAGTCAAAGTGCTCATCCCTTAACTGACCCAGTGACTGGAGATTTCTGGAATGTTGGTGTCACTTTATTTACTGGACTCAAGTACCACATCAAAGTCCCTGCTGGTTCCTCCAAAAAATGTTCATTTAAAGAAATGCTCAGAAATTTCACAGCCATCGCTTCAATTCCTAGTCGATGGAATGGAGCCACGTATTGGCTCCATTAGAATGCTACCTAATTAGTCAAACAAGGAGTCTCAATGGAGGCAAAAGTTTTGGACAAGGAAATAGAATTATTTTGACACCTGAATTAAGGAGACTTTTAACTGTTGTTATGACTATCCTATTTGCTATGTACAATTTATTCATTTTTTGAAATTTTGAAAAGATTCATCACAAAATTATACAAAACCTTTGCTAATTACAGGTAACATTTTGTCCATAATTGGACATAGCAGTATTGCATTAGACCATTCAAAATTTATGTAAATCATGTAATTGATTATAGAAAAAAATCAAGAATTAAATTTTACAAAAGAAAATTCTTTGTCATACAAAATTAAGACGCCATGGAGGTAAAAAAGCAGACAATTCACTTACCTGGAATTTCCAGGCTTTGTAAGACGATGAAGGAAACACAAAAGAATGAAGTCGTAACTTTAGTTGGTGGTAACGAAAAATAGTCTTTTAACTTTATAATAATTAATTCCATTTACTTATGTCAACAAAACTCACTATATATTGTCCATTGTTTAATTTTCAAAGAGCCACTTCCTTCATACGTCACTGGAATTTATTTAAGAACAGGTAAACTCCTAGTCCGCAATATTTTGAGTCAGCTATATCTATAATGCATTTAATTTTGTCATGTAGGCCCTGCTCTATTTGATTTGGAAGACTTTAGCTCAACAAGGTACAACAGATTTTTTAAAACGACTAGTCTTTGTCCAGAAATAGTAATTTAAAAAAAAACAAATCCGTTCCAGTTCCTTCCAAATGCGGCACCTTTTTGACGGCTATGCAATGCTAACCAAACTGGAAATAAATGCAGCTAGTAATAATGTCTCACTGACAAAAAAATTTCTCCAGTCAGATTCCTACCGAAGAGCCGTTGCTGCTTCAAAGCCAGTCGTTGCAGAATTTGCAACAGGACCTAAAGCAGATCCTCATCAGTCCTTCTTCTCAAAAGTTGTTCATACTTTGTCTCCAGAATTTACTGATAATAATAGTTCCAATATCACAACAATTGGAACAGACGTCTATACATTTGGAGACACTTGTTACTTTCGTGAGATTGATCCAACAGATTTAACTAGCAAGGAGAAACATGACACAAACAAACTATTCAATTTACATTTTCAATGTGCTCATCCCCTAACAGACTTGGTTACTGGAGACGTTTGGAATATTGGTTCGAAAATTTATACATTATAACACTGCCAAAAAAACTAACTATTTTTTTTCTACAAGGCTACTCAATCTTTACTGGACTGAAATTTCATATATTCAGAATGACTGCAGGGAAAACCTCACAAGGTACTGGTTACTAGTGTAATTGATAGGAATTACAATAAATATTTTATAAAATCTCTTAATTTTCTACTCAAGACATGTTGAAGACGTCTAAAATCGTTGCTACAGTACACAGTCGTTGGACAAGTTCAATGGCTTCTGTTCACAGTTTTGGGATGTCAGCAAATTACATAATTTTGATAGAACAGCCATTTGTCGTTTCCTTTAGTAAAATAGCAGCCTCAATCATTAAAAAGACTGCAATTTATGAAACGATGGAATGGAATGGAAATGAAAAGAATCGATTCATCCTAATCAATAAAACAAGTGGACATGTTCAACAAATTGAGTACTACTCAGCAAAAAGTTTCCATTATCTTCATGTTCTCAATTCCTATGAAGATACAGAGAATCATCAGGTAGATTTACATTTTATGTTGTTTTTTCTCTTTTTTTTGAAAAATAAATAAAAAATTGAAAGTCACTGAAAAATTTTCAGGTAGTAATTGATATAATCACTTATCCTACCCCAAGCTACTTGGATGCTTTGTACGTGTCAAAACTTCGAAATAATATTTTAGAAGTGACTGAAGATTTACCCCAAATTCAACGTTTTGTCATTCCCATATTTGAGGACAACACAAAAATGGACAGAGTCCCTGAGAATATTAATTTGGTAAATGGAAGTCATGCCAAATCGACAGCAGTGAGACAAGGAAATACAATTATTTTAACACCTGAACCCATGGCTGAAAAAGGATTAGATATGGCCATTGTAAGTCCAGCTCTTGCTCCGGGTAAAAAACATGACTATTTCTACGCTGCTAGTATTCTTAGTCAAAATTCTGTACGGAATAAAATCTACAAAATAAATACTCACACTAAAGAAGTCACTTGCTGGAAACAAGATGAATTTACTTTTCTTGTGGGTGAACCCAAGTTTATTGCTGATCCAAAAGGGACTGAGCAGGATGATGGCGTTTTAATTTGTCCCATCATTGATCTCAGAACTGAAAAAGAAGACTTTTTACTTTTCTTGGACAAAAATATGAAGGAAATTTGTCGAGCTTCATTTCAACAAGAAATTCCAGTTGCTTTCCATGGTATCTTCATCCCTATTCCAGATCACACTAGCTCAGCATCATCATCGGGGGCTGGCACTAGTAAAAAACACAAGAAAGGAGAACATTAAATTAAATTCTAAAGTCAATTAATTCAATTAATAAAAAAAAATTCACCGTCTCATACCTGCACAATCAAATATTTCATATTCTGTTCTAGTCAATTGTACTAAAATTATTTCATTTAAAAAATTTTAATACAAAAAATTATGCTCAATTTTGGAAGATGCATTAAATGCATTGCATTTAATTATTTGGTATACATATATCTCATAAGATTATACAACCTTCCATAGAGGCATCAATTTAATAAAAATTAAAAATACAGTATTCATCCAGTAACTGCTTTGATTTCTATGTGTAGTTCTGGCTTTGTTACATTGTGGTTCATTGTGCTATAGAGGAGGAGAGTCAAGTTCCTAAGGCTTGTATTTTATACGTATGATAATAATAATAATATAATTGATAACCTTGAGGCACTTGCTGGAGCAAACTTAGAAAAACAAAATTGTATATGCTATCCACGAGTTTGTTCGTTGAAGAATATTGAGACATACATACCCATATGTATAATATACAGTTTGTGAAATTCTTTTTTTAGCTTAAGGCTTAAGGCAAAGGCTGGACAGTTAAAACTTGAATGTCACACTATTATAGTAGTGTGACAGGAGTAATCGACACTTAAAAATTATTATAAGTAGAAAAGATATCAATTTATATCTCTACACAATTCACAAGGCTAGAAATATCTTGCTATAGGAAGGTACGTACATTATCTTCTTACATCTTTATCTAATGTCCATTGAAATTTAACATTTACCCATCGGAAAGTTGAATTATCAAACTAAACTGTTATTTTTCTATCCAAAAATAAAAGTACTCAGAGAGCTGAGTTGGCTATTTCAGAGACAGTGTTTACAATTGTCACTCGTGCCTTATTGTGTAAGCTAAAAGAAAGTAAAACGCTAAATATTTTTGTATATTATTATCACCTTTAATTTTTTGCTTCATTTTGTAGGTTACAATGGTTGTCGAAAGGAAGAAGAAAAAGTCCAGTGGGAGTGCTGACCGACGGGGAACCGTTGTCAATCATAATTACAGTGCCAGGGCGTACCAGACAGAAGGATACAAAGATTTTGCAGAATTCTATCCATTTTATCTTGGAGAACACTGCAATAAAACAAATAGACGGTTACATTTGATCTCTACAACAAATGCTCTGTTGATTACCCTGTATGCTTTGTTGACAGCCACGTTTTACATCTTACCTTTGGCTTTGGTAATTTTAGAATCATAATAACAATGTCTAGTTAAATCATTATGTCAGTCACATTATTTACTTAATTTACTTTTATCGACAATTTTATGGACAAAAATATTCCAATTGAAAAATCATCATTCTATTACAGGTTCAAGGGTATGCTCTTGCATGGATCGGTCATTTTTGTTTTGAAAAGAATAAGCCTGCAACCTTAAAACATCCAATTTATTCTGTAAGTGTACACTGAATTAATTATTGTATGACTGCATTATACTGAATACTATAAAATAAGTAAATGATGATTTATAAATTATGATGATCGATTGATATTTAATTTAGCGTACCTTATTTTTTTTAGCTTAGGGGTGATTTCCGCTTGTGGTGGGAGGTCATGACGGGCTCAAGAACCTTTTAATTGATGAAATAATCGTGGAATTTCACAAACAAATTGTGATTGAATACAAGATTGACTATTATACATAATAAATTGGAAACAAATTGAAACAATGTATTATGCTTAAATGAAATTTTCAATAAATATATTTTCATGAGCTTCATTATAAATAATGATTCGACAAAATGAATAATTTTGAAGGGTACACTTTCCATATATATATTATATATAAATTAATCATTGTAGTTTTTATTACAATATTTACTTACGACATATCATCTTGATTTCATCCACACTAGATTTATTTTTCTACTTCTACTTCTCATTTCCCAAAAAGTATTAACAGATTTTCACTTTTTTACATACTTTAGATATTTCCTTGCATCATACTTGATTTTATCAACATTCTTTTCAATTACGACACGAGTCTTTGCTTTTCGACGATCCAAACGAGCCCTCTTTTCACTGTCAGATAATGGTGATAAGTCAAATGGAAGCTGTGTAATGAAAAACAAATGAATACTTTTATGAGAACACATACAATGTTTAAAACATGTCAAAATAAAGCTGAAGAATATACTCAACATTTAATTTTGTTGTAATTTTATAAAACTACTTACATGAATGATTCTTCGAGGTTCATTATACCGAATTGTGTAAGTTGAACCATCTGGGTTGACTAGAAGGGTTGGATAGTTTCTTAAATATTTAAGCCGAGTTGGTTTCGTGATGGTAGTTCGTTGAGAATGGAACATCCGTAGCTGAAGACTTTGAATCGAACACAAGTTCAAGAGTGACTTGACGTAATTCATTTTGTTTCATTAAACTATTCAAACCAAACTGCAACCACAATCCTCATTCAGGCTGTACCTTCACACAAAAATAACAACAAAACATTAAAATTAGAATTTAAAATTAAAAATGCAACTCAAAACAAGAAAAAAAATGTAAGTATGTATGTATGAAACATATTATTTATTATGTTGACGTATTGATAATTTAGGTACAAGAACACTTACCATTCAACAATATCCTACAAACAGAAATAACTCAAAAAAATGAAGCAATTTCTCAAAAAAACACTCAAAAAAAACTCTATTTTTTTTTTTTTTTCGAATTTCAAAACTGAAGCAAGAATGCAAGGATGCCTGCAAGAAAACGACGATTTAGTAACGGTTGAGTCAAATTAAATGGTTAAAACAGGTAAATCAAAATCTTCACTACAATTTCTTTTGTAAGTAAAACTGCTTGTCCTCTCAAAATTGAAATCTTGACTTTTCATTGATTTTGATTATAAATCCCACAATATAAAGGACTATAGTCATTAAATAATAATAAAACTAATCTCAGGTATAGCACTGACAGAACCCAATAAAAATTAAATACAGATGAAAAATAAAAATATGTTATTTTGTAATATTTTCCGTCTCGCCTTCACATGGATGAATCAACTGTTTATTTTTTTTCTATAAGAAAAAATGACATTATTTTCCGTACAAAAAAGGTGCTTTAAAAAAATTAATTAACTTAAAAAAACAACAATTGCACTCCCTAAGTAATTAGTATACTGCATTTGACTGTATTTTTGTGTAATTCTACAAAAGGAATGCTTTGGAACATGCCGAAAGTATTTTCACCTTATCTTCACAGTTGAATAAATGTATGCAAATTTAATTCTCCTCAATATGTCATATTGGAGTGACTCAAAAGATATTAATTTGATAGCATCATCAAAAATCAATATTAAAAACTCCATACGTCAAATTAATGACAAATAATACATAGACAAGTTTTGGGTGTGCAAAATAATTCTACCAGTGAAATTGTCTTAGAAAAAAATGGTGATCTCAACTAATTTGAATTAATTGCATTAGACCATTGTTCTAATTGATAGTAAAAAGAAAAGTGTGTCATTTATTTGGAAAAATAACAAATAAGGCTTTCACGACTCATTGCCTTTGCACTCACCTGCCCGTAGCTAATTAAGCAAATACAAAAGGCAACAACAAAAAATGATAAAGTAAAAAGTTGTGGACTTAACCTTGACCAAAAAAGTTACTTTAGTCTATGCAAACCCTAAGAATACTTTTGGCTCTTCGTCGAATAATAATAATTGATCTATTGAGCTAAAAGACTGTCTTGAAATTTCACTGTAAACTGGTGTAAAATATTTCTAAAATAAATTTTTCAGTTGTTCTTCAAAAAAAAGTCTCTGAAATGATTCATCAATCAAAGACCCCAATTTTTTTGATCAATCCAGACTCGGCAGAAAGAAAGGGAGAAGACTCTAATGGGATTTTATTCCAAAATCATCCCGGATCAAAAATGGACAGTGGGACAAATAATATGAAGGGAGTTAGAAACTGGGCTGGTGACCTGTTCTGGCCCCTAGTAATATTTTTGAGAGTTTTGGGTCAAAGTCCTTTATCCTTCACGACTTCCTCTTCAAATCAAAATAAGAAAAGACAAGAGAAAGCAAGAGCAAAGAATTTTGTCATCACATCTGACTCAACCATCTCTCCTCATCCTGTGTACACCCTTGACACAAGAGAGTACAAAGATGACACAGATGACATTGAAGAGGTCAATGATGAAGAAA
Source organism: Arrhopalites spinosus (assembly GCA_034700945.1). Classification (NCBI taxonomy): domain Eukaryota; kingdom Metazoa; phylum Arthropoda; class Collembola; order Symphypleona; family Arrhopalitidae; genus Arrhopalites; species Arrhopalites spinosus. The sequence continues at coordinate 70,525 of JAQIVZ010000218.1, read as the reverse complement.
AGAGAAAAGAATACAGAGTTTTATTTACATCAATTCTAACCCTCGTATCCGTACTTTGTGGTTTTATAAGTGCCTTCAATTGGTTCTCAATCACACTTGACATGGCGTTGGGAAAAGATCGTATCGGGGTGGGCTTTTCTTTTAACATGTGGTAAAATAAAAAATTATTATTTATGAATTTCAAAATAATTAAAAAATTAAAATTCATTATAAAGGTGGAGTAGTATGAGAGGAGTTTTTCAAAAATTTATGACTCGTGGTCTAACAAATTCAACGATGAAGGAAAAAGATATTCAACAAAATATCAGCTCGATCTCGGAATCAGTCAAAATTGCAATGACGTTAATTCCATTGTCTCAACTATTGGAATTAATTTGTGCATGGATTGAGACGGGTTTATTTGCTCGTTTTTTAAATAATTGGACAGTATTTCAACAAGAATATCATTTAACTTTCCATTTCTATGATCAATTGGAACATTCTTCATTAATTTTTCAACGAAATCTTTTACTTTTCTACTATGCTGGCTTACCTACTATTGCCATTCTTGTGGCAACACCATTTCTAACGGAGTATATTAACATGAAGTCTCTCATTTGGTGTCTCATAATTATGGTCCCCTTTACATTGCATACTATCACAGCTAATTTATTGGAAGATATTAAAGTTATTATGACTTATCGTGTCACGGCTGATGCTTTTCTTCAGGTATAAATATCACTGATAAATAGTTTTTCCAGATTGAAATTATTTTGTTTGAAATTATTTTTCTTAGATTAAGAATGGAATGACGTACAGTATGAAATGGGAGAAATTGACAGCTGAAAAAGTTAAGGCATGGCGTGGACTTGTACACAAGGTGAGACAACAAGCTGTACTAGCAGGAAGATATCAAAAAACACATCAATTGATCCTCATCACACTGTCCATGATCTTAATCACAGATCTTGTCTTTCTTCTATTGAATGGACCTTGGGAGTTGGAAGGAAGTTGGATTTTATTCTCCCTTTGTATGTCTTTTGTCAAAAAAATATTTTCTCTGACCTTTGACCTCAGTATGGTTATTGTTCTTACAATAATCTGTCTTTTGTTTCAATTTCAATCAGGTTTGGGCTATACTATTGTTTTGACTGGAAGAATTTACATCAAAATACTGGCTGCAGATCGAATCACCCATAATGTTCGTAGATAAAAAATAAAAACAAAAAATTATTTTGTTGATAATTTCTATACCATGAATTTTTTAATAGGAAGCCTTGATTTCAAAAGAGTTGACTGGAATTAATTCATCTGAGCTTGCAGTCCAGTTGGAGGTATTACAATTAATTTGTACTGTTCACCTTTTTATCTCACTTAGGGAAAATGATCCGAAATGTTTTGTTTTTATATTTTTTAGATCAAATTCTTACATGACATGATTCGACAGAATCCGACGACCATTTCTTTTGGAAACTATGTCACCCTCAATAAAAGGCTGATTCTTGGGGTTAGAATAAAATAAACAATAGTTTTTTGTATCAAAACATGAAAATTCAGACTTGTGTAAAATGACACCAATTTAATTACATTTTCAGATTGCCAGCCAAGTGGTCACGTATCTCATTGTCCTCATGCAATTTTCTCAATCCAAAGACAGTACATGAAAAATTATTAGTTGAGACATGGTGACCACGAATAAAATCTGTCAACTTTTTTAAAAAACTATAAGAAAGAACGATTTAAATTATAGTCAATAGTAATTCCATCCATTTTTTAATTATTTCTCACAAAATATAATTCACTGCTTGGTGTTTCATTATTGAGTTTTTTGGCTGCTTAAGATTGGACAGGATATGAGTCGGAGTCGAGTGTAATATTAAATTTAATGTAATCAAATTAATATTTTCAGAATTTAATTGTAAATAAACTACTAATTACACAGTGTAAAGTTTTAATAAGTTAATAAACACAAACTATCAACTTCTCACTAGAAAATATTCTGCTGTAAATAAACTCAAGTCCAGTATTAATTAATCCATTATTAACTAATTATTCTCCATCGGCTGTCTCTCCGTTGATCAGTTGTCGAGTGTGAACAAGGAGAAAGTTTACAAGTTTCTCTCCTTTCTCTTCTCTATCCGGCCACACTCCTCGCTCCTCGTCAGTGATGGGCGACGTCGTCAACTTTTTATGTTGTCCAATTGTCCCAATAAACGACCACCAACCCCCCCCCCCTCAACCGATAGCTTTTGCTCTGTCTGGACAAAATAAATATTGCAATATATGACCCAACATGGATGAACCAGCAAATCAACAATCGTCTCCCTGAATATAAGAGCATACCTTAGTAAATATCTTAGTAAAAGATTGTAAATTTAAATGGACATTTTTACGAGGTCGCATACTTTCTGTACTGGATTAAAGACAATGGCAATTAATCAATGTCCCGAATAAATTATTTTCTCAACAGGTAGAACATGACATGACTTGTAAAGTACACAAAACTGGACAACTTGTGTTATCTAAAAGTTTTAGTCTTGCTAGTTAGTCCTTGAAAAATACTGTCTAAATAAAATTAATTATTATTCCAAAGTATTTGAAAATACTTTACCATTTTTATGTTACAAGACTATTATTACCTTCTTGTCAAAAAAAGTCAAGTTGAACTTGAAAAAATAATTTTTTTTTTATCATTTTATTTATCAATAGATAAAACCAGTTTAGGTAGCCTTGAATACAATTTGAAAGTAAGTTCCAATATAAATTTCATATAGTCTCAGTCTTCCTTAGTCTACTTGTGTGTTTATCAATCACCGGCAACTATTTTCAGGCCACCTCAACTTTTTGAGCCGTCTGTTCTCATCCACGTGGGGGAAATTTTTGTTTAGAGTTTTTTATTTATAGAAAGTTTGGACACTGTCCAACTTTTCATTTTTGTCATCCTAAAGAGTAAAAAGAGTCAACATTTTCTTTAATTTGTGAATTAGTTAAAATAATGTGATCAACAATTTTACATTCCCTTTGTAAATCAATAATAAATTTACTAAAGAATAGTTTTCTACTTGATTTGTATTAATTAAAAATAAATTTAGTTTTTTTTGACAAAAGTTTTCATTTGTCAAAACCAAAATGACTGGTAGAAATTTAATTGGAGCAGTGGATCAAGGAACGAGTAGTAGTCGTTTTATGGTAAGTTGAATTTATTTGAAAAAAAATTCACCATAATTAATTAGTGTTATTCAAAATTAATTATTTTGGACAGATTTTTGAAGCTAATAAATCAAAACCACTGGCTCATCATCAAATAGAGTCACAAAGATTGTGTCCAAAGGAAGGATGGGTTGAACAAGATGCCATGAATCTTTTAAATTCTACTTTACTCTGTATAGAAAAAACTATTGAAATTATGAAAACAAATGGAATTGATTGTCATGATATCAAAGCCATTGGTGTGACTAATCAAAGGTAAAGTTAATTAAATGTTCATTATTTATTTTGGTTCATTTTTCAATATTTTTTTATATCTATAGAGAGACGGTCGTGGCATGGGATAAATTGACGGGGAAGCCATTATACAATGCTATAGGTATAACCATTTAGTTTCTAAATGATTTAATTGCAATAATTAATTTTTTTAATTGTATTCGTACAAAAAAAAAGTTTGGTTAGACGCAAGGACCACGCCAGAAGTTGACAGAATAAAAAGTTTACCAGATGCAGAGGAAATTGTCAAGAAAATTAAGGACCTTTCAGGACTTGGAATATGTAATTATTTTAGTGCCTTAAAAATGAAGTGGTTAATGGAGAATGTTGAGGAGGTCAAAAAAGCTGTTCAAAATGGAACATGTTTGATGGGCACTATGGACTCGTGGTTAATTTGGGTACATTTGACATTGCCTTTATCCCTCATTATTATTTTTTCACATAAAGTAATATAACTAAAAAATTCTAATTTTTTTTAGAATTTGACTGGTGGTATAAATGGAGGACTTCACATGACAGACGTGACAAATGCTTCAAGAACGATGCTCATGAACATTCAGACTCTTGAATGGGATCCATTTTTATGCTCGTAAATAATTTAATGAAAAAAAAATTAACATAAAATAATTCATTCAAAATATTTAAATATTACGGACAGATATTTCAAAATTCCTCAAAGCCTATTAGCAACAATTAAAAGCTCCTCAGAAATTTACGGTCATATTGTAGGACGATATCTTAATGGAATTCCAATTTCTGGAGTAAATTTAAAACAAATTTTCATAATTTTCATAATTTATAATTAATATAAAATGCTCATAGTGTAAATTTAAATACTAAAAGTGCGTGGGAGATCAGCAGGCAGCCTTAATTGGTCACAAATGTTTCCGTCCAGGTCAAGCCAAGTGTACATTTGGGACAGGATGCTTCTTGCTGTTTAATACGGGTGACAAGGTTGTCTTGCATAATTAAAATGAAATTAATTAAAAATTAATTAATTTTTTTTAAAATAGATAGTCAACACATCACATGGACTCCTCACAACAGTTGGCTACAAATTTGGTCAAAATCCAACTGTTTATGCTTTGGAAGGTTCTGTTGGAATCGCTGGAGCTGCCATGCGATGGCTTCGAGATAATTTGGGTATTGCATCGTCATACGAAGAACTATCAAAATTAGCTTCTACAGTTGATGATACTGATGGAGTTCATTTTGTACCTGCTTTCTCCGGATTATTTGCCCCTTATTGGCGAACAGATGCCAGAGGGTAATTCATCAGTTTAAAATTATTTTTGACAAAAGTAATAATTTGATTAATTTACGCAATAGAATTATTTGCGGTTTAACTGAACACTCAACAAAGGCTCATATAGCAAAAGCATCATTTGAAGCGACGGCATTTCAAGTTAAAGATCTTTTGGAGGCAATGAATCGAGAATGTGGATTTGTTCTAGATTCCATACAAGTGGATGGTGGAATGACAAATAATGAATTATTTATGCAATTAACTGCTGATTTATTAGGCATTAATGCCCTCAAGCCATCCATGTCAGAAGCAACTAGTTTAGGAGCCGTCATTGCGGCCGGGGTTGCAATTGGGATTTGGGATGTTTCTCAATCTGATGAATCAAATTCTTGTGAATCTTTCAAACCAACCATTCCGAGTCATGGTAAGACCATTTGGGGACATTTAAATTTGTATATTAATTTAATTATTTCATTTTTTTAATAGAACGAGAAGAAAGGTACGGTAAATGGAAGGACGCGGTTTTAAGAAGTTATGGATTAGGCAAATAAGTTTATTTTATTAGACAATTAAATACAAAAATTATTCATTTTAATGATTAAATTTTAGTTGGACTAAATACAAAAAAAGAATACAATTCATTTAACTAAATTTTATGAATTAAAAATGCATTAAATCTCTATTCTTAATATTTTTCCATTTTGGGGGGACTTGCTTGTAATTTTTTTGCATCACCCGATCTTCTGGGCACTTTTTTATCCCATTGAGATAAAGATTCCAAAATAAAGAAACCAAAATTTTGACAGGGGAGCGATGCCGATACTATGGGAAATAAAAGTGACAAATAATTTTAAAAAATAAAAAAAGTTGACAAAAATCAGGACAATTAGTACTTCTAATTGGACCTCTAGTTCATAGCAACGATTCGTTACCATAGGAGAGTTTGAGTCGTCCATGGAGACGAACGAAATTTGTTAATTTTCTCTTGGATTTCTCATTTTCTCCTCATTATAAATACTCTGTGAGTGCTCGAGTGGACGTAAGATACTTGAAAATACAAATAAAATTGTGTATTTTATATAGAAGTTCATTTGAACTTTGATTTAGTTTCTACTTGGAGTCATTCTAGTGAGGACAAAATAATGTCGTTCTATCTTTGTGAAGTGATTGAAGCAGACCCTGCTGAAAAATACAAAGTTGTCCATCAAAATAATGTCAATGAAGGGCTCCCCATTAAAGTTGGTCAATATTGTGCTATCCATGAAAATGGAACGACCCATGTTGTCAAAATTCTAGCCAATGGTACAAAATTTTAAAAAAATTATTCTAGTTTTCTTAATCTGTGTCAAGTTAATATAAATATGATTTAAAATGTATTTACAGCTACAGAACAAACCCTGAAAAAACAAGTTGCTGGAGCCCTGTTAACAAATTGGGGTCAACCACAACCATCCATGAGTCGACACTCGACCCCCCGAGCCTTGAATTTATCTCCTCAAACTGATGAAATAATCAATTTATCAGTGACGTCTCAAAGTCTTGACAAGGTCAATCCATCAGGGGACATACAACTAAATTCGGAATCTGAAAAGAAACCTCCTCCTCTCCCTGTCAAGCTTAAACCTGGAAGGGTATAAAACTATCATTAAAACTTTGATGAGAACATTTAATTTAATTGATTTTTAAAATCCTTAGAAGCCGAGTCTAGAGCCAAAGGAATCGAAAATCTCAGCCAAGCTTGGAAAGGACCAGGATGTCAAGAATGTAAAATCTGATGGTTCAGAACCAGTCAAAAATACTAAAGGAACCCGGGCACCCAATACAAATGCTGCTGTCTGTCTCATGTGGCAATTACATCGAGAGAATGAAGTTTTCAAGAGAAAAATAGATTTGCTTGAAGCTGAGAATGCAGAATTAAAGAAAAAGAAGGCTACAGGTGAAGTCAATTAATCAAATTATTTTTAATTGTCATTTTATTAATGTTCTTATCCTATAAACAGAAGACCCTGTTAGGGAGCAGTCGGCTAAAATTGACCAAATTCTTGAAATTCTCAGTACAAGTCATCAGGGAAATCTTTCTACCTCTTCTGTCTGAATATAATATTTAACACGCTAGTTATTTAAAAAATTTGACTCTAGTTCTTGGACTCTTTGATAATTTTTCATGTAATTTAATTTGAGTTTAATTATAAGTTTTATTTTATTTTTATTTTTATCAATAGGCTTTTCTTATGTAGCACTAAAAAATAAAACCGTTCTTATTTTTACTTTGTATCTGAGTCTTCTACAAAATGATATTTGATATTATACTAAATGCATATTTCAACATCGTTAAATTGTGTTGTAAATGACCATAATTGTAGAGTTAAATGTCTTGATTTTAATAATGATTTTGGAGAGAAAACGATTAATTAAAAATGCAGAGAAGAGTAGTTGCATATAAGACTGTAGATGGGGAAGGGATGCCGGTTTTGACGAATTCTACTGTTTTTTCTTTGGCGTTTTTTGTGTAATTTTTTTTCACACGAAATATTTGTCTACAGTTAGAAGTATTATAATTGTGATTAAGTCACAGGTCAGTTCATCAGACCTTAGACTCTTTTCCTCTTCCTCCTCATCTCAAATTTTCTCTTGTTCAAAATCCTCCAAAAAAAGTCCTGGAAGACCAAATTAATTAAAAAAGTTTTCTTTATCTTTTATTTCTAAAAGAAAGGAGAATTCATGGAAAAAAATTCAATGTACCGGGTTGGAGGTAACATTTATTTTATTTTATTTTTAATTCATTACAAGTACACTAATTAACTAAAGTTTTTGACTGTGTTAAGAGAGGTCAAGTTGATGACATTCAATTATTGTTGATTCTTGTTTTGAATATGATTTTCCATTTGTTTGTTTGTATTTTTTTTTTGACTTGTCAAATGACATTTGAATGCATGTGCCCGCAATGTAACAACATTTAATTTTTTAAAAAATCTTTGGCAAAACAGTTATCTAACTACTTTGTTGAAATAGTCATTATTATGTACTAAATCATAATTATCTATTGGAGTTTGTTTACAATAGTTGTGTTGTGTGTAAATTTCGTCTTTTTTGTTTGTTAGTTACTCTTTTTTTAAAAAATAAATGCTATTTATTTTATGTAAAATGTAAAGTATTTAAATTGACAGTTGAGAATTTTAAAGTTAACAGTGCCGGTAGTTATGTATTAGGATGCTTCGTACTTTTATACAAAAATAAGTTGTGAATTCTGTTTTATGTTCTTTTTTTAGATAAAAGTGTGGAGAATGATTGTTATTCATTTCTAATGAAGAGTCTTTATTTTAATTGCAGACTACGTGTACTTCGATTCATCGTCGGCAGCGCCGTATCAAGTGCGTAGAGTAGAAGAACTTAATAAGGTAATTAACTTAAGTTTTTGTCTTAATCCTAATTAAGAAAAGTTTTGACATAAATCAAAAGTGTATTGTTGATGATGGATCATACTGTTTTGAATTCTGTCAAACGTTAATGAACTGATGATAATTGATAATGAGGGTCAAATTTTGGTTTCTTGTAGAGATGTTAGAAAAATATCCTGTACTAAAATACTCTATTTTGAAATTACAATCATTTGTTATTGTATCTGTAACACAAGAGTCTTGTGACAAGACGAGTTGATACTATCAAATGTGATACAGTTTATGATAATACATAACAAGGAAAAATGCATTCCTTCACCATAAGAAGAATTGACAGATAAAAGATTGTGACGGTCGTATGATTTGACTTGAAGTTGACATGATGACATGACATTGTCAATAATATTCAAAATTCTTTTGTTTTTCAGACTCCAAACGGCAATGTAGAAGCAAAGGTAATGTGTTTCTTCAGACGACGGGACTTGCCTGCATCACTCAATTTTCTAGCAGACAAACATCAAAGTAAGTTTTATTTCAAAACATTTTGCAAATATTGTCATCATTAGTAGTAACTAGTCTGTTCACAAGTAATTCATTTAAAAATCTAACATTGTTAGTAGCTAAGTATTACCAATCCAGTTTTTTGTTTTGATGTAGAGTTCATCTAATATACAATTTCATTAGTAACTTTGAGATAATGTGGCAATGGTCAATGGTATAAAAAGTACATGGGATTGTATTTTAGTGAACGACTCTAATTTTTCATTTCCTTTCGATGATTATTATTGTTGGGACAGAGTGGCTACTTCCATTCATTCGCACACTAATACACATGTATGTACACTCAGTACAAATGAATGAAAGACTAAGTGAGGACAGACGAAGGTATTTAGGATATGAAAAGGTTTTGCATAGTGATGTGTGTGTACTTCCTTTTGGTCTGGCTGAGGCAGTTACACACATGAACTTAAATAATGGGGGCATTCGGCATCATCACTTACACACATTCTGTGTACTAGAATGGAACAAAACCTAAGAATATTTAGACTTGAATAGAGAGAGAGAGAGAGAGAATCGTCGTATTATGTATTTTATATGAGACTGAGGGATCGTGTGTGTTTTTGTGATGATGTTTGAGAAGAGTCAGGAGCCGCGGTGCTCTTCTCCGCTGGTTCCACTAGGTCCTCTCCTCTTCGGCCAGGACACTCCACTCCAATTCACATCCCAACTCTTGCATCTTTGTGTAGCATCTTTTCCAGCTTTTAATGATGATAGGGGGGACAGAGAGAGAGAAGGTGGTGGTGATGAGCTTTTTTTGGGTGCTTTGCTCTCTAATTTTGCACATAGTCGGGAAAGATCCTCTTAACAGATATTGTGGTACTTGTGTTACTACTGTCTCTTTCTTTCTACGATTTATTTTACCAATTCTTTTTTATATGTTCATCACAATGACAACTCATCGTCTCTCTCTCTCGTATATGTGTATAGTTTTTTAAATTAAAAAAAACCCCAAAAATTACTCACCCATTTATATGTTAAACTTTGCTTTACTTCTCATCATGTAATGTATTGTAGCCTGTAGGTACATATACATTGTATATTATACAACAAAAGGATTTTAAATGAGCTAAATTTCTAATTTAGATACAGGGCTACACACGTTGATATTTTAAAGGTCTAGTGTTTTTTTTCTCTTGATGGTATTGCATAAAGTGAATGGGTGGATTCAGGTAGACAAGGGAGACAAAGAGTGTATAATATTAGTAACATGTACTTAGGTATGTGAACAGGTTTCTCCATGTATTTGTATTTTTTTAGTATGAAAGAGTAACAAAAAAGGGTAAATTACAGAGGATGAGATGAGTCTGTGGAAAATTCAAGTCATGTACATGGAATGGAGTGGAGAGACAGAGAGAGGACGAGGGAGACAGAGGAGAGGTTAATGGTGAGAAAAAGAAGTAGCGGATGGAAATTCTTTGCTAGGTGTACCACTACTAGGTACTATATGTGTGTATAACATTGTACATGTAGTACATATATAGATACTTGATTGTGAATTACTATGTGGAGCCTTCCTCTGAGGAGGAGACCCTACTTGAGTTGGGTCTTATGAGTATTGATCGGGTGTAATTCTCTGCCGGCGACTAAAACGGAGAGGAGGAATGAAAAAGTAACCCGAGTGGCTTCAAATTCAGCTAAAAAATAGAGTCAAGTACATGTGGACTCGATGCCTCTAGCTCTCTGTCTCTCTTATTTTTCTTGTCGACTTGTCGCAAAAAAATAAGGCTAAAAAAATATTATTTTGGCTATATTATTATTATACAGCTCCATACTCTGTCTCTTATCAAGCCTTGACTTTGAGGTCTTTTGGTGACTGTCAATGATAGTCACGTCATGCATATTTTATGAAGAGATTGTACTTGGCTGGAATACTACATAAAATTGTTAAATATTTCAAGTAGGACATTAGTACGTTCAATGCATATTATTTAGTTTTTTTTAAAAAAGGATATAAAAATAAAGTATTTACATGTCTTTGAATTTTTCTGTTCAGGTGCCTTGGAGGAGGAAGAAGGTAAAGATCGTGAGGGGTTGACAGAAAAGAAGAAACATCTACTTAAACATCGTGAATTGTTTTTATCTCGTCAAGTGGAAATTTTACCTGCTACTCAAATTCGTGGAAAATGCTCTGTGACTCTTTTAAATGAAACAGAGAATCTTTTATCATATCTAAATAAAGATGTGAGTGGTTTTTTTGATACATAAATATAAATATGCTATTACAATTTGACAATTTTTAATATTATTATTAATGAATTGACCGTGATGAGTTCATAAATTAATTATTTTGATGTTTATTTGTAGGATGCATTCTTTTATTCACTGGTTTACGATCCTCAACAAAAGACTTTGTTGGCTGATAGGGGAGAAATAAGGGTAGGCCAAAGATATCAGGCTGAGGCACCCAAGCCATTGCTCAAAGAAGGTATGAAGTGTAATATTTATTTGATTAAATTTTCTGTTAAAATTTTTATCCAAGGCTAAAAAAAATTTCTGTTATACAGGGGAATCAGATGGAAGAGTTATGGAAGAATTAGAACAACTGACATGGACACCAGACCACTCATTAACAGACAAACAAATTGATCAATTTCTAGTTTTATCCCGATCCGTAGGCACGTTACATTCAAAACTTATGAGGATCTAAATTGCGCGCTGGTTAATTAAGGCGCAACTTTCAAAGCTGTGAAAATTTGATTAGATTAATTTGATGAAATTTTCTTGTCTAAACAAGAAAATTTCATATTATAAATTTTTTATTATTATCCTTAATACTAGTGTGTTTAACAAATAATTTGAAAGTTAACTGTGAATTATAATGTCAGGTAAGCAATAGCTTCATTATTTTAAAAATATTTTATATAAAAAACGTAATTTCTGTACATTATCCACTTTTCATTCAATTTTACTCTCATTTTCAGACATTCGTAAATTTTTCTCTTCATTTGTAAAGAAAAAGGATTCAGAGTCAAGTAGTAGTGAAGCGTCATCATCAATGTCTTCTTTTCTTCTGTCTCCTCCGACCTCTCCGCTCGTTACCGATGAAAATAGTGTGAATGATGAATTGAGTGAAAAGAGAGCCATGTCTTCCTCATCTTCTACTCCAAGTACAGAGAGAACCTACAAAAAAGTTAAACTTTTAGTTGAATCTCCGTCAGGTTTGAAAGTTAATACAAAATTATTCCTGGAAATTTTAACAAGTACAAAGAAAGAAGAGATGACTCTTGGGGAGTTAAATTCATGGATTAAGGAAGCAAAATCTGTTGTTGTTAATGATGTAATTTCAAAAATTCCTCATTCATCGTTTATAAAAGAAGGGGTCATATTACCACGTTACAATCAAAAGGATGGAATATTCTACTGCGGTCGGAAGTCATGTGAAAAGAAATCAACGGGAGACAATAAATCAGATGGTTATCTCGGCTTCAAAGCCGTTCTAAGTGATATGGGACGTCATTTATTTACTAAAGCTCATCTTAACATGAAGATATACACTTGCACAAATTGTGGTCACTTGCCTTTTCGTGATCTGCGTTCTCTTATTGACCATTTAAAGGAGGACCATCCTTCAATTGCTACCGAAGATTATCTTCAGAAAATTCGAGATGAATATAAGGAGAACAAATTCGTCAACGAAATATCCGGTTATCTTCAGAGTATCAAGGACGTAGCAGATGCCTATCTTCCGAAGGATATACTAAAGAATACTAGAATTCGAGGTCAAATATTGGACACAGTCCATAAACCAATGTCATTGGAGGAGGCTAGTGAATATCATCAAAAATACAAGAAATGTGATGATTTAGTAAGTCAAATTATTTATTAACGACAGGCATACAAATAGAGTTGTTGAAATTATATAAAGTTAAAAAAATCATTTCGTGCATATTTGATACACAGAGACAGGAAAGGTACACAGATAAAGAAGAAAATCCTCGTGAACTTCCTTGTTTTACGAATACAAAAGGAGAGGGGGAAAGTAAAGGGGAAATAATTTTCCAAGGCCTTTCAAGTGATGAACATGGTATGTGTAGAAATAGTTAATTTTTATTGTTTTTACTATTTTTGCAACATGTTAAATGAAGGAATTACATTATTTATTTGTAAATATAATACATATATGTGCTTCCAAGTGTTGAGACTGCAAGTAAAACTTTTTCTCTTACCTATGGACATGGGACTAAACGGTACAAAAAAGAAATCTTGTTGACACTACGTTCATCTGTAGATGAGCACATTAGTGCAACACTCAGGAACTGTGCCTCTATCGCTAAACAGCGTGAAAAGGATGTAAGTTTCATCTCAAAAACATACTTAACGTACATTGTGAATTATCTGGCGTGTGTGTACACATATTAATTAATATTCATTACTTTGTCTTTTTTCAGGGTATAAGACTTTTACCGGAGTTGGCTGTCGTCATTTGTTTTTCAATAACCGTCTATGTTCCTCCTGGAATGGAAGGAAAGACTATTGTTGAATACATTCGAAATATTTGCCGATCAAAGGCCAAGGATGCTGATCAAGCATTCTCTTTCAAGATAAATTCAGAGGTCAAGAGATCAAAAGAAGCTGATGCTCAATTGGATGCTGGAATAAAAGATTATTTAGAATGGCTACCCAAAGGTTATGAGAAGCTTCTCCGTAAAGAGACTACAGTCTAATTATACTGGTTTTTTTTATTACTTTGAATTTTGATTTGTGAGTTTCAAATACTCTATGAATTTTGTTTTTTTTTGTTACACGTTTGTTTTTAAGTAACTGTTACTGTTTTCAGTATATTATCATTATTATTATATTATTATATTATCATTATATACATATATATATTATATTAATATACATTATTATTATATTATCATACACTATAATTCATGAGTTCAATTAGTTTTATATAATATAATGTCAATAATATTGTATTGAATTGTTGTACACCAAAACGTGTCTGTTATTTACTTGTGCATATTTAATGTAGTTTCCATAAAAGGTTTAAAAAAAATTAAAAACATTACTTTATAACTATTCTGGTTCTATCATTGCAGGCACCTTCGCTCGAGCTTTAGATTCCTCCAGTTCTGTGAAGCAACCGTCTTTGCACATGAGTGCTGCCGCTGCTTCCCGTGATGTTACTTTGGTATATAATTTCATTATTTCATACATTAACATGTTTTTTAAAAAATATTCATGTAAAATTTCTTTCATTTTTTTCATTAAATAATTTTGTATTATTTTATTTTTTTAAAAAATAGTTTCATGCTATGGACACTCTCCACAAATACTCTTACGACATTTCAGCCTCAGCATCCGCCCTTGTACCTTCTTCTGGTAAGAATTAATGATCAGTGTTCACTATAGACAGATGCACTTGCTTAAATGAGCGTCTATGATGTGGGTATGTATATTTTCTTTTTTTCTCCGTAGGACCATTACTTTGTCGAGATGAAATGGAGGAATGGTCAGCATCTGAAGTAAGTGACATACTTTATTTCCAAACGATTTTGTCATCACTGAGATAATGCTCATACTAATCTATTGCTAAATTTTTGTAGGCAAATTTATTTGAAGAAGCGTTGGAAAAATATGGAAAAGATTTCACAGATATCCGAGCCGATTTTTTACCTTGGAAAACTTTGACAAATATTGTAAGTGGTCCAGTTTGGACTCTCTTAGTAAATCCGACAACTAACTATACACATGCTAATAGACGTACGTGATTATTTCAAAAAATAAAATAATGAATGGAAAATTGTAATAATGTATTTTATAGATCGAGTACTACTACATGTGGAAAACTACTGATCGGTATGTTCAACAAAAACGTGTAAAGGCTGCTGAGGCAGAAACAAAATTGAAACAGGTCTACATACCAAACTAGTGAGTGGGAGATTTTTGTATAGTAATTTATTTTTTCCAAATATACAATGATTACATATTTAACAAAATATTAGTAAATAATATATCTGTAGTATGTACCTTTAATTGTTGCATAGTACATTTGGCATCTAATTATGATATTAAATGTGATATTCTTTTGAATTTATTTTTGTAGTAATAAACCAAATCCTGCAGCTCTTCCAGGAGGAATAAAAGGAATGTTAAATGGAGGAAATGAACTCATTACAGGATCAGGAAAACCGTGTGAATCTTGCATGTGTAAGATGATACTTTTTTGCTCGTTTTTCTGTCTCTTTACTTTACTCTGTCTTCGATTTAATACCAAAAAATACGAAATAAATTGTTTCAATTAATGAAATTTTATTTCATAGCTTCAGTGTCGACACAATGGTTCGCTTGGTCCAGTTTGTCTGGAGTACAAGCAAAACTCTGTTCACAATGCTGGCATTATTGGAGAAAATATGGTGGACTCAAAAATGTCAATAAATTACGTAAGCAAACTAAGACTATTATTAATTAAAAAAGTTTGTCGTTGATTGTTGTTGTTAAATATATAAAAAGACTCAAATTATATTTTTTTGTATTTGTGTAGATGATTTATTAAAGCCGGCTGATGCAGAACTTGAGAAAAAACCTCAACAGCCTGGTCCACCATTAGAAGATGGAGAGTTATTAGGTAGTCTACATACATATTATAATTGTGATGATTAAATCAGTTCATGTACGTCGTAGTGCGTAGTAAATGTGACAATTTATTGAGTACATGAATGAACTTTCCATACGTACACTTGTTTCTTTGTTGGATGTACTATGTGTAATTTAAAGTGTTTGTAATTGTTTAGTTTTACAATGTTTGCTACTACATAGTACATGTACATACATATAGTCATGTACAATGAAATTTGTTTTTAACATGTTGTTGACATGAAGATGATTCTATTTCTTTTAACCACATTTATTTTACTAGCAGCCTGCTAGTAGCATGAAACATTCTGAATAGTAGAATAATTGTCGAAAATAAGTTAAAATGATCAAAAAATTACAACAATTATAATTGTCTATTACAGGACGAAATCCCGGCCTCCTACAACAAAGACTTCATCGTTGTGCAGTAGCTGGTTGTAATAAAGTAAGTAAAAAAAGTTTGATTCAAGACTGAAAATAAATTGTTGTTTGTACAAAGGGAGAATTTTTAACTTTATGTATTGACCTCACAATTATTTGGTTTTTTTTCCAGGAGTTTAAGATGAAAAATCAATTAGCAAGGCATTACGCAGCTTCACATGGATTCTCCATGTGCTCTGGCTCCCCTAGACCTGTTATGAAGACCAGAACAGGTAATGGACTAAGTTATTTTTATATTCATGTGGTAATTTATTAACTTAATTGACAGATATAAGAGCAATATTCTTATTTAATTATTTATGTGTTTTCATGTTTATTCGAGAACAGGTAATCTTTTACATTGCTGTATGTGCCATTAACTCCGTCCTTATTTTATTATACATTAATTAATTATTAACATATAAAATACAAATTATATCACAATTTTAAATATTTTGAAAAAATTATTTTGACTTTTGACTTGGCATCAAAACGGGCTATTCTATTTTGTATGTTTTACAGCCTTCTACTTGCACACGACGCCTATGACCCGGGTTGCTCGTCGAGTTTGTAGTGATATCTTGAAAACTAGGTAATGTGAATTATTTATCTTTGTACGAGTCTATTAGTAGTTAATTTTCACAAATATGATCTATAAATTACAAAAATGTACCTCCTAATATTTGTAGACATGCCACACGGTCACCCTTTTGGCCAGTCAATGTTGTCACTATTAAACAAGAGTGTCAACAGCGTGTTGTTGGAAAAACAGTAGAGGAGTTAAAATCGATCGTGAGTGATCGGAAGAGAAAATTACAAAATGCTAAAGTCTCAGAAATCTCACTCAAGTTGGGTTTACCACAAAAACCTACTCCTGACTGGTTGGTGCTGACAGAAAAATCTAAAATGCCACAACCACTCATCGTTGCATTCCCGAAACCACCCAAAGGCCCAGGTTAGTGTTTTTATACTAATTCATCACAATTTTACAACACTATATGATGGAGTGGTTAATACAAGTTTGAAGAAAAATTTACAAATATGTAGAGAATTAATTATTTATAATTTTGACTTGTAGATGGATCATTAATATACGAACGAATTCCTGACAAAGTTGTTGCGTCAGCTGTCAGTGTTAACAATGTCTCACCAAGTTTATTAAAACGACGAAATGTGGACGAACTTCATGGATCTGACGGTGACACAGGTACTACATAAGTCATGATAAATAGCCAGAACAATTATTATTGACACACTCTTTGTACTGAATTTTATGACACTTTTTTAAACTTAAAAAGGTCCACCACCATCGAAAAGAGCAGCATTAAAAATTTCTAGCCGTGGTTCATCTCCACTGCCGTTGACGGCACAGCCTATTCCAGCAACAGCTCTAAACCACATTGCAAATGGAACCAAAACGAAAATAGCTTCAGTAACAAGAGTTGGATCTCGTAAGCAAATTATATCATGGATGGACGCTCCTGATGATTTATACTTTTGCAGTACCGATGGAACCAAGTGCGAACTCTTTCTTTAAATATAACTTAATGTGCTAAAATTCAATGCGGTTGACATTAACATTACTTGAAATTATACAAATTTTAATGGACATGTTTTTTGATCTTGTAGGAAATTACGGAGATCATTAACAAGTAATGAAATGAGGAGGTTAGCGAGGTCACCTTGTAAAAAAGTAATAAATAAAGCTGTGAATAATTCACCTACGACTACAGCTACGACTACTACCACTCCTCCTACTATTCCTCCCGTTGTTGTACCACCAGCCTCAAATTCTCCATTATCTTTGGCTATTAAACCACCAACGCCGTCAGATCCGCCGGCTACTACTACTCCGGAGCACCTTTAATGTAAATGTAATCAATAGTAATAGTTCTATGGAATGGGAACTTACATCAAGGAGAAAGTACATCAATTATACATATATATAAATGTCTAAACTAATTATTATTATTATAAAAGTCTATATCTATATATATAACGTCTGTTTTTTTTTGGTATTACATATTATGAAGATGAAATTGTTTTGTCATGTTTTGACCATTTATCAAGTATTATTTTTAAAAGTTTAGCAATAATAATTATCTATTATAATTTTAAATTATTTATTCAAATAGTTAAATATGGACTAATAAATCATGATAGATTTGCACAACATTCATTCTAATACATTTTATTCTGACATAATAATATTAGAATAATATTGTGTAAATAGAGCTAAAAATTATTTGAAGAAATTTTAAATAAAGCCGTTCATACTATAAACTTCATAGTGTACAGACATCCTTTGGTCTGGCACGAATCACGAAAAGGAAATTTTGGTTTTGACCTCCATAAGATTTTGGATTTTTTTTGGATTTGGAATTTATTTAATTTTTCTTGAATTCTGTAATCATGTTTCATTATCGACCCTACAAGCCTGATGCGGAAGGGCTTACAACAAACAGCGTGGACTTTGAACGTCAAGTGGAGGCACAGAAAGCGGCTAAAGTATACAACCAAGAATTCAGTGAAGAATCAAGAATTGTTCCGCCTCCACCAGCAATGGACATGAGAACATCTCCAATCCGACCACCGAAAAGTTCATGGGCTGTGGCAAGTATTTTTTTGTACATTCTTTTTTATTTTGTTCTCTGTGAAATTTGACATCTGAGGAGATGGAGCCTTTGACAAATTCTACAGTAGAAAGTTTATGCCCACTTTCGTATGCTTTCAAATGTCTTGTTCAATTTAACTTTAATCATTGATATTTAATTACAGGCATGGGATCAAGGATTCGAACCTGGTATGTTTGCTAACAGAGCCCAGACTCCATTCAATGGTATGATGGATGTTTTGAGGAATCATATGAATAAAATCATGCTTGGGACGACATTCGGAGCTCTTGTATTGTTGTCAAAATTGAAAAGGCGATGAAGGAATATTTTTTGCCTCTGAAATATTTGGTATGAACATTGAATGAATTTGATCTGAAACTAATGAAATGTATAAAAGTATCTTGTTGTTAGAGTCAAACTTTAAATTACAAATATGTTGTAATTTACAACTTGTAAATTAACTATGATTGTTATGATTCTTAGAGTTCTTGTCGACCAGTCATGAAATAAACACGAACTACGAAATACAGGCGGAACAGAGGATGAGCAGTCAAGTAATGTAGTTACTAATGTAATGTAAAATTTATTGTAATTAAAATATCGTACGTTAAATAAATATATTTGTTTTCTTCAATTCCCTTCTGATAGTGTACTTATCACTTGATTTGCACATTAAGCTTTTACCTAAATTTTGTCAAATAATTCGGCCGGGCAATTGTGACCTCACATTTTTTCTTGTCAGTGTACACAACACCATCGTCATCCTCTCATTTTTCTCTATCGGACAGTGGTAAAATAAGGGGAAAAAAGTTTAGTCTAAGTATCTTCAAGGCATTTGAGAAACAAAATTGATTTGAATTGAGAAACCTTTCCTCCACCAAGAAGCAACATTGCCAGCCTTTCACATTTCCCTTAAGTCCTCCTTATGGGGCAGTTCCCCTCTCCCTCTCTCTGTCTGTGCAGTATACTCTTCATGTGTTATAGGGTAAAAAAGGTCTATTTCAAATTCAAATTTCAAAGATTACATCAAGTGTTTTGGGATTGAGAATTTTTAATTGTGATTAAAACCTCAATTTTGTTTGGCTGCTCAAGGTGAGGACTAATGTTTTTGTCAAAATTTTGGCATTGAATGTGTGTGGTTTGTCAAGTTGTCACTTTCTTGTTGCAAAGTATATTTTTGTTAAAAAAAATAAATTGTGTTTTCTTTGATGATTGTAAAATAAATAGTTGGAATTATTTTTGTGTAAACTACTAATTATTCTAATGGGATAAATATAATATACATGATTACTCGTTTCAAGTTACAAAACTAAATGTGTCATTTTCCTTTGTTTTAGGCTTGTCATTCTGTGGAAGGATGAAAATTTTAAACTCACTTCCAATTTTTTTGCATGTGCCAAAATCTCGTTGCATTGATGGACTTTACAAGAAATTTTTCCTTTCTCCGATCATACACACGACTGACTTGACTCGACCCAAAAATTATTTTTTGTCCAAATGTACCAACAAAAGAGGACCAAGTCAAGTGAGATGAACACAATTTTATGTCCATTATTTTACAATAGGTACATGTTCTCATTATTTTTTTTTACAAATAGGTTTTCAAAACAAGTCATCATCACTTTTCCACCGGAATTATGGACCCAACACTCAACTTTCAAAGACTTTTTGCCAATCGTGATGACACAGAAATAGTCACAGAATTTTTGAATGATTTTATTTTTCAAGACAAAAAAATAGTACAAAACGTCAAAGTCCTAGAGCCAAATTTGGCCGCACAGATTGACGGCCACAAAAGGATCGTTGTCGATTGTTTAGTGAGGGACGAAAAAAAAATTATTACCTAATCGAATTACAATGGCTACAATCAGCATTTGATGTTCGGGTACCATATTACCCATCCCGGGTTTTAGAGCATCAATTGAGAATTGGTAAAGTGGGGAGAAAAAATGGGAGTCGGGGTATTCCTCAAAGTGATGAAATTGATCCCACTGTTGTGATTCCAGTTATAACAATAGCAATTTGCCTGTTTCCCATTTCTAAAATATTTCCTGGGATTCAAAATCAACTCATTTCACACTCGATAATTACAGATAAAGAGACGAAAGAGCAAACAATAAAAACAATGGAATGGTACTTTGTTGATCTCACTCAATTAGACTACCTGAATTCAACAAAGACAAAAGGGAAAATAGACCGAGCAGAGGTAGAGGAGTCCCATGAACATTTTTTGAAAGGATGTACAAAACAAGAACTCTGGGCTTATTTTTTTAAATATGGCCAGTTTCGGTATGAAAATTTAGTTGACATGAAAAGTCAATTTTCTCCTGTCATTCAAAAGGCCTTGTGGATTTTAGATGAGAGGAGCTGGGACCCAATTCAACTTGTCATGTTACAGAAAAGGGAAGCAGAAAGCAAATTGTATGAAGAAGAGTTGAAAGAGGAGGCGAAAATGGAGGGAAAAACTGAAATGAAAGAGTTTGTGAAAAATTTAATTAATTTGGGTGTTAAAGATGATGACATCATCATGTAAACCAAAGTGACCAAGGAGTATACCGACAACTTACGTAAATTCTTGGAAACGAACAAAAATTAAATTTTCTTTTCTTTTTTTAAAATTATTTATTAAACAATTCAATTTATTTGAAATTATAAAATTATGTGAGGAAATTAAATTGTCTTGTTCTATCTTTTTCATTTAGAAAATTTATCTCAAATATTATTTAATGCGCTTAAATGCAAATGACTTAAAAATTGTTTTGCATGATAATTTGCGTAAAAAAATATTATTTAAATAATTTAATTGTAATTCAATTGGCACAATTTCAATTATTAAATACATGTAACCTTTGTGCAAGTTGAATAACATTTATTCAAGTTCAAAGTCCTTTTGAAATAATATGCCAAAGTAATTTAATTGATCATATAAAATAACCGGAACAGAGAAATATTAGCTTATTCTCACAATCAATTCAATGGGTCATGTCAATCATTGTTGTGACTGAAATTAACTGTGAGTCGGTTGAACAAAGGAAAATTGGGATGGAAAAATGAATTTGAGTTGAGGACAAGGATGCACATGAGCAAAATGGAAACGTCGGACAATTCAGGCACCCGGATCCGGGGAAAGAACTCGACAAAACGAGTCCTCTTTCTCTTCACCGTTTTTTTGTAGGGACGCTCTCGTTGTTGTACAGTCGCCAAATGGGGAGAACAGAGAAAACTTGAACCGAATTTTCACTTTGAAATGTTCCCGTCTTTTCCTTGGACAGAATTTGACAACAAATTCAACAAAAAAAAATTCTTTATTAATTTAAAAGATGTGAACCTCCTTAGAAATGAATTAATAAATACAAATTATTTAGGTCATAAAATGACTTCAACTGTAAAGTTAATAAAGTCAAAATTTCCTTCAAAAAGGAGAATCCATAAAAAAGTCATTACATTTATTGTCATTTATTTATTGTGTCGCCAAAATGTATTAAAAGTACTGTTGACATTTGGAGACACACGAGAGTGAAGTCCTTCAGGTGTACTCTTCAAAAAAATTCCCTTATTGTTGGTCAGGTTGTAAATTGACCTTAAATGAAAGAAAGTAATGTGAAAATTATATTTTGAAGAAGGCGTCTACAATTGCTGAGATGAAAAAAATTAAAATAAAAACAAGTTTAATCAGACGATATTATCTTGTGCATGTCTTCCATGTTAACTATGCCTTATAGCATAAACAAGTGATAAATGATAAAATTGATGAAGTTAGTGTGATAGTCTATCACTGATAAACTAAATAAGAAAACTATTCTTCTTTTGTACTCAATTACAACTCCAATTAAAAGTTGTAACACGCATTAATTTTGTATAATAACAGATTAGTACTCATATATTAATTTTATATGAAGATTTTTAATAATAAAAAAGACCATTAAATTAACTCAAATTTTCTTGCGGCAACAGTAGTAAGAATTTTATTTAACCTTATCGCCATTTTAAACGTATTTTGTCGTTTGTTGTCATGGCTTAGTTGAGACTGTGGACGACAAAACACGTTTAAAATAAAATGTGTGTCGTACATAACTTATTACATTTCTCACAAGTGTCAGTGTATTCAGTATTTTATACAACAATTAAATTAGTTAGTAGGACCTAATTAATTGTTCCAATCTCCTTTATTTTGTGACATCAAATTATATATACATATATTCAAATTTCAATAGTTTATTCAAGGAACGGAAATAAAAAAATTTAGATTTTTTTACAATAATAAAAATGTCATAAAAATAATTTTTGTGCATGTAATTTATTTAGGGAATTGATTTGCGAATGTCTTTCAGTGTGAACGGCGGCTTTTGGACAGGAGTTGGTTCCGGATGAACCGTTCCAGAAATTGGACTGTAGCAACATGGTCAAAATGTAAACAAAGTCCTATCATTTCAATAATTTTCTACAACAATTTGTGGAATTTTTTACGTTTTGACTTGTAACTTTGGAACGGGTGGATATATTTTAAAACGGTGGATATTCGGAAAGGGCATTAAATTTGCCACAATTCATACGCTGTGACCCCATAAAAATTTCGAACTTTGTAGCACCAAAAATAGATTGGAAAAAGGAGAAGGCAATTTGTATAAGTCTGCGAAATAATTATTTTCGCAAAGAAATTATTTCTTTGTGAAAATAATTATTTCGCAGAAGTTTTCGGAACAAAATCGCGAACTGAGTATATAGCTTGAAGCAAAAAAACAGAATTTTATTTTATCGGGAAAAAAGACAGGCTATCGGGAAAAAGAGACTTTCTATCGGGTAAAAAAACATTTTGGTTATCGGGGAAAAAATACATTCCTATCGGGTGAAAAAGACTTTTTATCGGGAAAAAGAGATTATTCCGGAACAAAGTATGTTAAATTAATTTGTAAAAATATTTTGTGGCTTAAAATTTGACTTAGTTTTTTCAGTATTTTTTTTGATGAAAAGATGCAAAAATTTTGTAAGAGAGAGACCACCACGACTGTCTCAAAAGAGTATTGAACAGGTTTTTGTAAGATGATCATCTTGGACAAGTTTTTTTTTACAGTGGTCTAATCATGGGCCATAACCTTTTCTTGTGGTCGTGGAGGGTCATGGTTGAGGGACAATATATTTTTTTTAAACATTGGTCACACGTACGTACTCAATAAATTGTTCATTAACAATGAGACTGCTTACACAGTGAGTCAAGAAAAAATTGTACTAGTAAAGTTAAAAGTGATCTTGATGAGAAAGAATGACTGAAAATAATAATGATGGCCAACTGTACTTACTGATAAAATTAAAAGAGTTGAGTATACATCAGTACATCAGTTGAGTATGAATAAACTTACATGGGGTCATGATTCGATGGGTCATGGATCAAAAATTTTGAGATGGGGTCGATTACAATTTAGAAGAGTAAAGCCGGAAGGGGTTATTATTGTATATGTACATCAAAAAGATGATCAATTAAAAACATGTTATATATACACACAAGAATCAAGATGCTCTTGCTTTGCAATGGTAAATTCCTGTATATTATTATTAAAAAGAGATGCTAGTCACCATACCGTGTCATCAGCTTGTTTACCCTGTCATGGTGTCTACCTTCTTTAGTCGTCTTTGTACGGGGTATTATATGAGCTGGCCAAAGTCAAAAAGTTGTTCTTTATTCCATGTACAAGAATATTTTTTATTCACAATTCGTTCATTTCCTCTTGACTCTTCATTGTGACAAAATCTCTCGAGAAAAGCACATCTCAAAAGTGAACATTCTCTAAGCTTCCTGTGAACAGTTGAAGGATCAGGAATGAACTTTTTTATTTGTTTTTGTTGGCAAATATTATTCTTAAATTATAGTAAAGTTGAATTCTCACTAAAAAGTATTTAGAGATTTTTAATTAATGAGATTAATACTTTGGTTATTGATTTCATTTATACAATTAAATGGTGAATATTGTTTTTTTTCGTGTTTGTCTTAAATTCTTTGGTTCGCTTAGTTTGAACATTATAGGAATGCACATATATAATAATTGTTATTTTTTTTCTACAAATGATCTCTCAACCATGACTGCAATCTTGAAGTTCAAATGAAAATTTTTGGACGCGACGACGTGATAATTTCTTTATTTTCTTCATTCATAATATTATAGACAGTTGGAGAGCATAAAATTTAACAGAGACAAGAGTTTAAAGGCAATGTCAGCCTGGCTTAATACTGTAATTGTTGACCTGGAGAAAGGACTTCAGAGACCCAATAAAGTGACTGATTGTCTCATTAAATATTTTCCTTTGGAGGATAAAACTGAGCAAAAAAAATTAGTGGTGCTTAATTCATACTTTTTTACTGGTAATTTTAATTTAGTGTTTGTTTGTCATACAATTAATTAATTAATTTTGTGACTTGTGAATTGTGTGGTGCATTTTTTTATAAAAAATAATCATTTGAATTTGTAGGGCTTTTTGGATTGCTCATCTTTGGTGCTTCTATTGATGTTGGGTCTAAATTATTATTTGGATTCTTTGGAATTGTATACCCAGTCTACAGATTTATGCATGTTATATGGATCGCTCTGACCAGAAATAATAATCTTCAATTACCAGTCAATTGGTTCATTTTCACTGCCTTTGGTTTGACTGAATTCCTCTATGACATTCCTTCAGAAGCATTTGAATTGTACTTGTCGTTTAAGGTATTTTAGAGTCAATGACCTTTTTGAGATTAATTAAATCGTTTGATGAAATATTAATTAAATTGTTCAAATCATCTCTTTCCAGACCTTATTCCTCATATGGTATTGTGTATGGTTCTCGTATCGTGTTCTGTGTGGACGAGAATATGCGACTTTAATTAGTTCAGAGCCGGCAATCAGTGCAGCGGATAAAGGTAAAAAAACTGCTAAATATTTAATGAAATTATTTTTTCTATTAAATATGTATTCTAAAAATTTTAATTAAATTTTAATTTTTGTTATGAGCCAGGCAGTCAAGAAAATATATGTCATACAAGATTACACAAGAAAATATCAAGTGGATGAGATGACAAAGCAGAAAACATCTGGTGCTACAAACTTTGACCTTTCCTTCTGTGTTCAAAGTGTCTACTGGACATTTTTTTTTGAATTTCTAATGTTGAAAATGTTGGATTTTAAATTCGTCTGTCTAAAACAAATTTTATTGTTGTAAAAATCAAAATTAATTTTACCTAATAAAATTATCTCATTGAGTAGGTATAAGAAATTGTTGGACAATTTATTTGAAAAGAGATGTGAATAATTAACTTTAGTCTGATAATATGAATTTTCTACAAGGTCAATTTAGGAAACGACACAATGTTGATAAATTATCAATGATTAATAATTATTTCTGCGTCATCATTAATAAGATTATCTTTTTATACTCAAACTCAAATAATATTTTCAGAGTTTCTTTGTCAAAGCATGAAAAATTTTCACAATCTATTGTTCTCAAATAGAAAAGTAATGGGGGAGATGGGAGATAACAAAAGGACATTTTGAGAAAAATGGAGTTAAATAGAAACATAAAGTGTACATAAATGATAAGAACTCTTAAGCAAAAAGGGATATTCATGGAGCCTAATATGCATAATTATTTCCATTAAAATATTCCAGTTCTACGAAAAGAGCCTTTGAGAGAGAAAATAGACTCTTCTAGACAGCCCTGGATAGAGGTAAGCAGCAAACCCAAAGTTTTAGTTTTTTTCTCCCAATCCTAGTCCTAGTTAAAGTAATTGCGTTCTACCTTGAAGGTTAAATAGTGACAGTTTGTTTCTATCAAACCATTCAATTTCTAGATTTTTTGGGGTCTCTTCACTGTAGACATTTCAAAAGGTAATTCATTTTTTAAAACACAATTTCGAAATATAAATTGCTCCACTCGAGCACTCTGACTCACCTTGAGTGACTCAATTCAATTTTTATTTTTCTAGTATCTATTGTGTTTATTGAGTGCTTTTTATCTAGAATTCTAGACTCTCTTATGTAATGCGTAATTTTTCATCAGTCTCATCTAGACATTCATTCAAGAGAGTCTTGACAAAAGTGTTTTATATCGTGTTTGTGAATAAATTTTATTTACAGTTTGGTCGGATTTTTTAGGACTTCAACGCAACGACGCTGCCAAGGTCAATCCGAAGATCTCATTGCATCGGCTACATTTTTTCGGTACAAACAAATTGTTTCCATGGAGCTCATACAAATGATCTTGACAAGGATAATATTTATGATTTATGTATGCCAACTTTTGCGTCACTAATTCCAATTTGCATAGAAATCGAATGAATCAATAATATAGGAGAATCAAAACATTCTGTAATTTATTTTTTATCATTTTACAGTAAATACTTTCCTGCCTTTTAAAATTTTATGAAATTATTGATGCCTATCTGTGGATCATCAAAGGATATTATTACTGCGGGGGGCAAAATGGTATGTAAATTTTGTGCATTAGCAAACAAATATATTTTTAACAGCAAAGATTCTAAGTCTAACAATCTCATTGAATAATGGATTATCTTTGTTTCCTGTCAGGTGGACAACTGGAAGAGTGCTTCATCCGTCTATGATTTTGACTACATCGATATTGACGGAGAGAAGGAAAGCATGAGAAAATATCAGTGAGGAATTCAATGAATTTCAAATGAGTAGGACGGTGAATAAATGGCAAATGTTAATTATTTCATTTTGTTACAGGGGAAAAGTGTTGATCGTCGTCAACGTGGCGAGTAAATGAGGTGAGACAAGCGTATTTAGAGAAATATTATAAATTATAATAGAGTTCATTAATAATTTAATTTTTTGTTGTTCTGTCAATAGGAAAGACCCCTGCGAATTATACACAATTAGCAGGTAAAAAAAACTTTGTGAAATGTGAAATAATAATTTCTAAGTACTTATTTGCTATAAAATAGAATTCATTTTTACTAAATATTCAAACTTTTCAAATCCATAGCTCTCCATAAACAATATGGAGTGACCAAGGGTCTTTCAATTTTGGGATTTCCATGCAATCAATTTGCTAGCCAAGAGCCTGGAACAGAGGCAGAGATCAAGGCATTTATCAAGAAGTATGATGTTGAGTTTGACATGGCTTCAAAAGTCGACGTTAATGGTGATGACACTCACCCCTTGTGGAAATACATGAAGAGCAAGCAAGTAAGTTGTATAGTACATTACTCTGCTGCATAATCATTAGAATAAAAAATAATCTAATATTATTTTTAATCTCTGTTTAAAGGGTGGTCTTCTTGGTTCTTTCATCAAGTGGAATTTCACTAAATTCCTTGTTGACAAGAACGGAAAAGTTGTGAAACGTTTTGGTCCAAATGAGGATCCGATAGTAAGTTGAAATATTTCACAATGCTACCGTCTTAATCACAATATGATAATTAACTGTAGATGCATAATTTGTGATGGGAAAAATTAAAGTATGCATTTTAATTTTGCAGACAATGGAGCCCGATCTTTTGAAATTGTTCAACCAGTAACTAGAAACAAGACAGTAATAAAGCCTTATCCTTCATGAAAGCAATAGTATAGAAGGCTCAATCTATATTATATATTATACAACAT
This sequence comes from Arrhopalites spinosus, assembly GCA_034700945.1. Taxonomy (NCBI): domain Eukaryota; kingdom Metazoa; phylum Arthropoda; class Collembola; order Symphypleona; family Arrhopalitidae; genus Arrhopalites; species Arrhopalites spinosus. Next base: position 42,648 of record JAQIVZ010000218.1, on the reverse strand, counting down.
TCAGAAATTATTCAAATGAAATCTACAATCAACTAAATGACATTGTACAACAAGTATTCCTTAGTGTATTCCATGAAATTTTCCAGAGATAATACTAATTATTCTTATCGTCAAAAGTTGATGACATTAACATGTAGTCCATCTGTACAATACCATACCATTTAGTGTGTGATGTCAAATTTGCAAGCCAAATATTAATATGGACAAATTTTGACGGATTTTTATGTTTTATGGTCATGGTCTTAAAATGACGACTACTGTTGATGGTTATCCACAAAAAATTCTATACTAAAAGTTTACTGTCTACGTTCCACAAAATTCATGACGTTAATCTTGTAAACCAAACGGGCAAGTTTGACAGATTTTTCTATTTTGTGGTCAACATTAGACGAAAAAAAAGAGAATATTTTTTAAAAAATTCTATGAAATTCTCTTGAGATAATAAATAACTTTCTACTGTAGAGATTAAATATTTTCAATTTGAATTCTTCTGCCTTTTATATACTTCAACAATTTTTAGTGGATAAGTTTTGACTAATTTTTTTTTCTAATTTAGTTCGTATCAACCTTCATATTTATTTATGATTGATGATTAATAAGTCCTTTCAAATTATGAGCCTTAATCTCCATACAATTTCTTTGTTTTTGCAATTGTTGAAATTATTACAAGTGTACAATTATTGAAAAATCATGAAATTATTCTACGTCAATGCTAAACATTTAAGTATTTAAATTCCCCAATAGTGTACTTGTCACAAATATGAAGAATAAAAACAAAATGTAAAAAAAAATTAATTCAACTCTGTCCTCAGCATTAATTTAAGTTCAGTCATTATTTATTGAATGTTTGTAATCGGTGTAAAGTCGATTTTTGTGTGAAAATATAATTTTCCACGAAATTTCAGTGTCTCTTTGCATCATTTCATTGTTTTTTTTTCTTTGTATAAATTTTAAATCCTTTGATGAATTCAAAGGCTTCAAAGTCATTGGCTGTTGATTACATTCCACAGCATTTTTGTTTGGATCTTTCCTATAAAATCCAACAATAATAAAGCCTAAAAAATAATCTATAATATAATCTATAATATATATGAAATAGGACAACTGAATTGCTCTGACATGAATATATATACATATAAGTACACACATATATATATATAAAATACAAAATTGGCAATGACAATTAATAATTAAATTATTTCTTTCTCTTTTCTTGTTTGCAGACAAAAGTAAAAGTCATTTTTCAGTGATTCTTCTAATTAAACAAAAAAAAAAAGGTTCTTTGGAAAGAAAGTCTTTCACGAAGTCTAACTCTTTCGTAGCGCCAGCGCGTCTATAATATATAATGGCGTCTAGATTTACAAAGGTTGTGATTTTAAATACGATTTATGGTTTTCTTTTTTTTACAATTATGAAAAAAATTATATATTGACGTGATAACAAAAGTACTCTTATCATCAAAATAAAAAATAAAAATCACGAGGGAAGAGGTACAGAGGAAACAAGAATATCAATAATAATAATAAAAAAATGCTCTCCATGAGCAAATAAGTGTACAATGCATGATTTAAGAATACAAATCCATTAGAATAGCTAATGGACTCATAAATTATGTGACAATTATGTCACACACGCACATACACACATGGACACAACAACACAAGTAAGAATACAATGCCTACACACAAGATAAAAAAAATTAAAAGATAAAGCTAATATAATTAGTCAAAAAATACAGTACAATTATGTAATGTAAATATACCGATATGGATGATATATTATAATTACACAAGTTTTTTTAGTTTAAAAAAAATTTCTTTGCGTTTAAATAATTAATAAAACTATTTAAAATATGTAAACTTAAAAAAAATATTGTTAATCACCACTCGTCGTCAGGTTTGTCTATCTTAGGTTTACCATTTACTGTAATATTATTTGTAGTATTTGTAGTTAGATTATTTAATCCTGCTGTAGGTTGATTGCTATTTATTCTTCTTAAACCAGGAGCAGTGTGTTCAGGAGTAAGTTGCTTTGTAGAACCATCAAAGCTAGTCCTAGGACTGTTTGAACTAAATCCAGACAAATTGTCTGACTCTCTTGACGACGACGACTCATTCGATGCTCGACGACTATTCGAGTTTGAGTCTGAATGATGACTGTCGTAACTTGCACGGGGTATTAGTTTTGGTAGCGTTGGTACTTCCGACAACGCTAATCCTTTAAAGTCATTAACGTCAACTTTACTTCCCTGAATAAAATAAAAATAAGCAAATTAGAGACGAAAAGAATTAGTAGCCAATCTACATTTATTATTTATAAATAGTTCATCTATTATATTGAATACAAATATAGACCTGAAAATGATGAAGATTATCACATGGTTGAGTTCCTGACGTTGAACCTATGAAGCAAAATTATTGTGTCCAGTTTAATGTCAAGATTTTTATATCAAATAAATTATAAAAAACAATATTAACTGCAATTCGACGAGCACTCGTCGTCATCGTCCAAATCTGGTCTTTTCTTCACATCCTAAGGATGAGTATTATTATTAAAATTAAAACAATATACATTATGACACTTGTATTATTTTATGAAAATGATATTCAAAATTAGTTTTGAGTATTTGCTCAAACCTGACTTTGTCGTCTGAAACTGACAGATTTTGGACTCTTGACATTATTGGCATGATGTCCCATGATTAGATGATTTGGTGCCGCTAAACGAGCTAGGCCCGGGTTTTTAGCCATTGCTAGTATTCAAAATAATTTTAATTGTATTTTGATTTTTAAATATCAGAAATGTATAATTTTAAAAAAAAAATTAAGGAAAGAAACTTCCTTACCACTAACTAAACCACTGCCATCAGCCTCAAGTCGTTTTTGATGATGAACCATTCGATTATAATTTGCCCAGGGTGACTTTGGGGGATCCATTTCAAATGCACCATTAACCAACCCATTGGATTTTTCATTCCCGAGTCCACGCTTGGATAAGGTCCTTTTTTGTGAAATTACACCAAAAAATAATTATATACCCAAAATTAAAACTAAGTGATTTATGAATGAATACAAATTTTTCCCTCAATACAATCTACAATAATCAAAACTGGTGTGTGTGCACATTATTAATGACTCTTGATCTACATTCATAACTTTAATTAAGACTTATATAATACATATAATTTTTTTTTTCATATTAAATAAGATAAGATAAGATCGTGATTTCATTGTGTTTTACAGTTTTTTTATTGTCTTCTTTTCCTTTCTTTTGGATAGTTTAGTTGTTTGAGTATAAGTTTAAAAAACACTGCCCTTGCCAATCTACTAATTTTTCACAGTAAATTTTCTATAATATATGCAATTCATTTTCATTTTCAGTAATCACTACATTTTTATTGTATGCATCTACTCTGTCATATCATAGTCATAATTTATTTCTCCTCACGAAATGAGCCTAAGAGTGAAATTAGGATCAAATTACAACAACCGCCAGCTTAACCTTCACTAAGCTAATTCATAATTCACTGTCAATTACTCAGCAACACTTTGTTACATGTACAGTAATGAGCATTGCATAGCGTGACGGAAATGTTTCTTTGTTATTTGCCTATAAAAATACAAATCATTTTATAATTTTGGAAAAAATATAATAATATATTAAATATATACCCACAAGAAAAATATATTAATCTCTTTTTACTAACAAAAGCTTCATCATTCTCAATTCTTATTCCGCATTCTGTCCTTTTGGTTTAACTCAAGGATTTTTACTCAACTTTAACAAAATATACCTATTTCATCTATGTACCTATTAGAATTTATTAGCCTTCATCTTTTTTTAAAAAAATTGTGTCGCACACTTAACTGTTCTTATAGTGTTTTTTATTATTGAAAAAAGGGAGACGAAAGTATTATTATAAAAAAATTGATTACCTGAGAATTTTTCGTCCCAATCCTAAATTAACATCAAGAGGATCCTCCAGGGATCGTCTTCCTTTTCCTTGATGACTCTCCTCAATTATGATATGTCGGTCATATGGCGTGTCATAGTCAACTTCAAGTATTGTGGAGAATGTATGAGGAAACATGAGATCCACTCTGTTTGGTCAAAGAGATTAATTTAGTTTAGCTCATTTTGCACTTTCTACATTAAATGTGCTCCCTTGAATTTATTGTTCAAATTATATTGCACATTTTCAATAATCAAAAATGGAGATTTAAATTCGTCAACTTACAATGAAATAATGAGTCCAACGAATCCACACAAACTCCCTGCAATACCCACCAACCAAAAAGACCAACCAAACTGGAATATGAGAATATTTTGCTCAAATCTAATAAGTAGAGGATGTTGTGGTAGGAGCATGTAGTAAATTAAATTAGCTGACAGCATAAGAAGACCCGTGATGACCATCTGATATGCTCCGTACCGTGGTACCACCACCAAAAGTAAATTCATTAATATCCATGATGCAAAAGATGCCCTAAAGAGGACAAAATCAATAAAAAGCCACAAATTACTTTCAATTATTTCTGTAACAGTAATTTGAAAAAAAAATCAATTCACTAAAATATGTACAAAATAATAATTTAAATTTTACCAAAGAAGAATAGAAGCATAATATCCAGCTAGTCTGTACATACGCCCCCAAGAGAAGCCCTCATCATCCAGACTAAAATATTCGAGGACTGTGAGGATAGGATAGGGAAGTCCTTTTTTGTAAAATTGTAATAAAAAAAATAAAAATTAGTATTGTAGATAAAACATGATTTAATAAAAAATAGTTATTTAATAATGACAATTTTTTTTAACCTTTGTACAGGGCCTCCTTTAATTCATGACTAATTTGATCAGCTCCTTCCCAATGAAAACGTTCATTGTAGTCTACTAAATAATTCCCATTGGTAATATTTTCATTGTATGGTCTCCCATAAAAGACAATATTCTCAGACTCCAACGTCACATTCACATGATTTAATCCGATGTACACTCCGATTCGAGCCTCCAATTTTTGTGTGGAGAATGAACGGTAGTCGGATTTTATCAAGGCCTCACTCACATGCCAACATGAGCCTTGATTTGTCACTAAATCATCAAAAAAAAGAAAGGAGAAAGAAAAAAAACATTATTATTACAAATTATTTATCATAGTGTACATATTTAATTGTCAAAAAACCATTGTTAATACATAAGGCTTGATTAGAACAATTTAATCCAATTTTTTCTTTGGATTTCAGTTTCACTACCGGAATGACATGACATGGACATTGTTGAGGAAATGCAAACAATAATTTAATCTCAGCATATTAATAAAAAAGGGATGAGGATGACAAAGTTATTTATTTTTTAAGTACAAGAGATAAATGACTTTTCCTATATATAGAGTTAATAATATTAAACTGATTAATTGACTAAGGAGATTGTTTGAAAGATCAATGTGGGTTGACTTTAAGACTTCCTATACAGACAAGACATGGGTAAGACTTGAAGATATTTTGTAGCACAAGTACTAATGCAATTCTTATTGCTCTAAGGTATAGAATCTGGTGCTGGCTGGTGTAAAAATGAAAGGAGAACGTCCTTGATTTAGCCTGAATAAAAATGGGAGGTCGCCGTTCATGCAATGCAATGAATGTAATATATATATATATATTATATTGTCTCTACATTTATTGATTCCGCTTCCGGTTTCCCTATACACTCCAACTCCACAACTACAAACAGTCTTCTACTGTGTCTTTTTTTCTTTTTGATCTGTCCCTTCTTCTGGGGGGTAACCTTGTTGTAAAATATTTAGCAACATTTCCGGGTATTGACTCATCGTCATTATAACAATCCTCATAATTATTTATTATTACAAATTTATTATTTACACTCTTTATCATCTCTCTCTCTGTCATGTCCATGTCATCGTCATTCTTTGTGAACCATTTCATTCACTCTAAAAAGGAAATACAAGTTTATTTGTAATAATTTATGCAAAAAAAAAAAAATATGAAATATTCTTACCAAGTATTACTGAGCCCACAAAGAGACTCAATGTGACGGACGTAAATGTGGCAAATCTCTGTAATTCAATTAATTAGAATTTATTACATCATCCAAAACATTATTTCATCTTTTTTTTTACTACTACTCCTTCTAAAAAAGGACTCATCATTATCTAACTTGATTCTAATGTTTAAAGAATTTTTTGCATTTGCATAGACATAAAAAGCGAGGCAATGGAGCTAATAAGTAAGAAAAAAAAGCTTTTTGGAAGAAATAAAATATAAAAAAATGTTATTATTTTATTATGTATTTCACTGCAGTCTGCAGTTTAGAGTAGTTTAAACTGCACATCGTCAATGCAAAAAAAGCAAAAGCTCTACATAGTCAAGATGCAATTGTGCATTTCCCCATTACATCATTTTCGCTGTTTTGACTTATAACAAACACAAAAGCTCTCTCTCTCTCCCATGTACCTGTACTCCCAATTCTTTAAGACCATAACAAATTGACAATTTTTGACGCTTAAACAAATTAAATCTTTATACACCTCATTCTTTAAGTACTTTAATGTGTAATATTGAATAGCAATACATAGCTGACAAAAATTTTACAATAAAAGTCAAAACTTAACAAATCCTTCAGCTTTATTATATGGAAGGCTATATATATTTAAGATAAATGTAAAAATTATATAAATAAGTTCCACTGATTTTAAAAAGACAAGAAAATAAAATCATTGCTGAAATAGGAAATGGCATTTAAAGAATAGTCATAGGACCTACATGAAATATTATACCATTTATTTTATTTTCTTAATAGACAATTAAGACTTTTTTTTAAATAGAGGCGACAAAATTTATACATTTTTTTGGGGACATGTACAAATTTCTGAATTTTAAGAATAATGTTTTTCAAACTTACATATCTTTACCTCAAGAGTTTGTTTTAGGTGTGTGGAAATTTACAAATGAGTTTTGTCTCAATATTAAATACAAAAAGAGGAATGAAAAAAAATTAATTCTGATGTAATTTTTACAAACAAATTTGCAACGTTAGTGTGTACCTTGTATAGTGTACTCTTAACTCATTCAGTGGAGAAAAAAAAGAATACAAGACGTCTTATAATATATTAGCTCAAGCCAGTTTTTTCCTGCTCTTCCTCTAATTTACATATTTGCATTATCAATCATATCATTATCAATTCACCAAATTCATCCCCGATTGCAAAATGTTGGGAAAAAAGAAACCCTTTCATTATTCTTCATGTGCACACGTACGTCTACTCTCCTCTAATAAGACACTTATTAACTTTTATATACAGACAAATTGAAAAAATAAACGTTACTAATAGCTGTACTCAGTTACCCTCCTCCCCATTTGTGTGTGTATTGTCAAGTTATGAATTTGCCAAAAAAAAAGTTGAGGTACTCACTGACACACACTGACCACGCACTCAACGTTTTTTTTGCATCCTTCGCACGTGACAAGTGACGAGATGAGACAATAATAATTATACAGAGAGAGAGAGAGAGAGCCCCCACAAAAATCTCCGAATTATTCATCAAGGTAAAAAGGAGTTGGGTAATTTTGCAAATTTGTTCAAAAAAACTAAATGTGCAACAAAAATGTAAACAAGAATGTCATGTTATTTAAGTTTGTGATTCATAAACTCCTCAACTACGTGTACACACTCACTTACATACATTTCAAGTAGTACCATTTTTTTGTATATTAAATATGAGAGAGAGAGAGAATCTATAGAGAGACAAACGAGTTAGACCCAAATTGGTTAGGTTAGGTTATTAGGTGTTTTGTTTTGCATGCTAATAATTCTCAAAGATAATGTTTACACTGTACACTGTACACAGATGCTGTTATTATACAGTTGATGACACACTGCATGGCATTGCGCTAACAGCGTGAGTGTGTATATGAGCCGTCGTCGTCGTCGAGACTCAAGAAAAAAAAAATCTACATTTTTAATTTATTCTAATTTGTGAATTTCTATTCTCAACGTATCAGCTCTATAATACTTTACGTGTATATATAAATATGTATGTATTGTATGTACTAGTATGGAGGATTGCAAAACGAGACCAGACCTAAGAGTAGAAATTAGTTAAAAAATAATAATAATATTGTCGATTGAAAGAAACAAAGAGTATTTTTTCTTAAAAAAAAAAAATTATTATTGTACTCTCACTACTGTAAGAGTCCTTGTTCAAAAAACAGACAAAGACAAACACAAACACAGTTATGTAAATAAAAGATGAAGAGAAGAAAAATAAAGTTTTTTAATTTTCTTTTATATCCTTCCTTATCTATGTAATTTCTTAATTAATTAATTAATTACATAACATTTCATGTATCTGTAGACGGTGGAGTGACATGAATTCCAAAGTGTGTTGGAACATTAATTTCAGTTGATTTACTTTGACTCATCAAAAATACATTATATCTGTACAGTGTACTTGTATTAGGTGTAGTTTGTAGTTATTAGAAAATTATGGGGTAAAATTCATAAAAATTACAGATACTCGTGTAGTATACACACACACAAAAAAAACAATTTTTTTTCAACGAGTTTAAAGTTCATTTACTTTTGTGCCCCATTAGCTACATACAAAGGAACAATTCTTGATGAATTTTTATTACAAAGCCTACTCTTACCTTCAAAAGTGAATGAAAAAAAATCATGAGAAATTATGTAAAGAAATAGGAAGGGATTTTAGGAGAAAGAAGCATTTCAGTAGTGAACTGATGAGACACGCAAAATTACGCAATAAAATACGCAGGCAAAAAAAAGCTCCTGCTGTTAGATAACTCTTCATTTCCTCGTGGTTTCAAACTGTCTTATTCCACATTCCCACTAACATAACACCTCTCCCTAAGGCCTCTCTCTCTCTTAAAAAGTACAAAAGAAGAAAAAGACCGGTTCTCACTTTTCTAGTAATGCACACACACACATTCTTGTTACAAAGCATGCAACTGCAGCGCATAAATTTTTTTAAAGGTATTAAAGCAAAGAACATGCAACAAAAAAGCATTTTATTTACATCATTAGTTTGAAGTGAATTGTCAAAAACAGTGAAAAATTTACTCATTAATTTGAGAGTGAAGAAAGAAAGAAATAATAAAAGGCGGCGTTAAAAATAATTTTTAAATAATAAAAATAAATTTCTTACCTCTTTCCGAACGCCAGGGAAGATGATGAGGAAGGCAATGAATAGTGTGAAGAAAACAATATAGAGAGTGATGGTAGGGAGGTCACCGGTGACCGGAGTTCGGTTACTATAGCTGTATAATGTGGGTCCTCCCTCCGTCCGGAACGCATCAAACCACCCTCTCATTCTTCACCGTACTTTCCTCCTTTAAAAATAACACAACACCATCAAAATCACAATTAACTCAACAACTTTTTTTTTGTACACACAAAAACAATAAAAATCACTCTTCTTCTTTTAAAATGAGCACTTTAAAAAAGGGTAATTTAAAAAACATGCACAAATTCCAGCCCACCCTCTTTTTTAAAAAAATTATTGTAAATTGTAACACTTCAAAAGAGTATTACAAAAAAAACAAATGAAGAACAAATTTTTGAAGAGGAATAATAAATTGACTGACAAATGGCAAATTGGCAAATATTTAATAAACAAATAAATATGAAACGGACCCGAAAGGGGAAACACAAAAATCTTGTTGAAAATATTTTGAAATAAACTTTTTTTGCTACAGAATCTCACTGTAGCCGGACACAAAACACTTTTTTTTGACACTCACTATGAAACACGTTGATTGTCCTAAGAGACTGGAGAAAGACTGGAGATGCGTTGTAGATGGACAAGGACTAAAATAGAAATCGGAAGTGAACAAAAAAAAGAATTCCTCCACCTACTCCTCTCTTTATGATCAAGTTTATTACACAAGTCAAAGTTGAAGTTCATGTGGCATGGGGTGGGTGAATGAAAAAAGGGTTCAAGAAATTCTTATTACCTGTCTCTCTGTCTTTTAATAAGAGAGAGAGAGAGTACAAAAATACAGGTACAGGAGCTGAGTTAAGACTGAGGAAGGAAAGGATATGGACTAAGGATGGACGTCGTCGAAATGACGATGACTGCCAGTGACCTTCCAAAGCCTTTTTCCTACCTCAAGGACTCCCTCCCCTTATCCTCATATAATTCCTATACTCTTCACTTCTTCTAAACTTATTTCTTGTTTAATATTCATGGACCAACAGTTAGCAATACTACCTATACAACACAACACTCCATACATGTACATGTGCAATACATAAGACATCTCTGCAGATCTCAGACTACACACAAGACGAAAGGGAATGAGAGAGAGAGAGAGAATGTGCTTGTTGCTGTTACAGTGGCTAGGAAATTTCAAGGACCCCCGTCCGTCCAAAATTTTTACATTGTGTATAAACGACGAATGAAATGACGATGACTACAACAATGCAACACTATACGTATGATCATCATGTATACATGTACAATAATATTAAACTGACGAAGCAAATCATAAGGCGAATCATTGTATATATATATTATCTATATGCTCATTCATGTCTCCCAGGCACAAAAATCACAACAGTACAAATTACTAATCGTCGTTCCTCCTTCCATTATCCTCTCCCCCTCTCTCCACATATTCTACTTCCTTCCTCATCTTGAGAAGCTTTTTTTATGTGTATTATTGTACACATATATAATATATAGAACACTTCCCCTGTCCACGTGCCCAGCTGGAATTCTTCCTTTGTACCTTTTAAGCATCAATTTTTTGATTGTTTGGCTACAACCCAGATCATACTCATGCTCTTTTTTTCTATTTTATATTTATTTGCAATACTCAGAGATACTCTATTTTTACAGATATATGTGTATGTACATATATATATATATGAAGAGCGGAACTGGACTATAATTTTTTTAGAGTTATACTAAATCTCATTAATATTTTTAAGGTTATCCCTCTCCCCTCTTGTTATAATTTATTACTTATCTTCTCTTTATTACTTGCATACCTTTCATCTAATTTTGATTATAGAGTAGACACTCATGAAATTCTTGCTAATTATGATTGTTTAGACCAATACAATCTCATAAAATAAATCTTTCACTGTCTCCCCCCACTGACATAACAAGACCACATGGCCCCTTTTTTTTTCTCTCTCTTTGTAGTTCAATAATTTGGAATTATAATTAAATAATAATCAGAGCCATGTTGATTTTTCTATTTATCTTTATTTGTCATGCTACTCTATTACTTCCGACTCTTCCCTATTATTTTATTTAACTTTGAAGAAATTTCCGGGGTACAAACCAAAATGACAATTTTAAATTGTAATTTAACTCCCCCTAACCCTTCCCATAATCATGGATGATTGGAGTGACCTTCCTAATTCTTTAATGTATAAGAGGAAGCTTAATTATAATTAAATAAATTATTTTAAATTTAATATCACGGGTAAATTTTTTCATCAATAATTTATTATGGCTGATGGGTTGATTTGATATTATTATAATTTGTGTATTATATAAGGACATGAAGATTGAACCATTTCCAAAAATTATTGTGAGTCAATCTTTGATTTATATCAAATTCAAAAAATTCTCAACAAGTACCTAAAATATTATTAGCTCTAAATATCCGACTATATAAAAAAACCGGTTTTGTAATAAATTGTTAGAACAAAATTTTTAAGAGAAGTGTTGGACAAAAATACCAAAATTAAATTAGCATAATGTGTATTATAAAATTGATGAAATAATTTAGACGAGGGAGAAAACCGGCTAGGAAATCATTTTTTCCAACTGACTGAATTCTTCAATATAAAATATTCTGCACACAAAGAGACTTAAGAATTTGAAAGTTACACGTAACTTACATATCAAAAGAAAACGATTGAAAGTGGTTCACAATGGGACGGAGAGAGAGATGATCCCAATGTGAAATTTCTCAACAATTTATATATGTCATGAACAAATAAAGACCAACAAAGTGGAACAAATTAGACGAGGGATTTGCATTTCATTAAAGTTGACATAAAACTTATAGCCAGACATTTTTTATCTCAAGGAATCAACCCCAATAAAATTCAAGATCATGGGGGTACACTTGTGGATATTCCACGAATAATTTTTTCAACATGTTATGTATGATTATTTACGTAATTACAAGTTAATAATTATCACAATTCATCTAATCAAATTTTAATACGTGGTATTTGTAGGTCATTCAAGTTATTTAAGCTAAATACTCCCAAGTCAGTGGGTAAGTGCGGCCGTGTATTTCTACTGAAAAAACCATCTTGTCATAGTCTCTGTTCATCTGTTGCATCATGTCCTCATTTTTTTGCAATGATGCTAATAACTATATGCTAATATAATATGCAAATGCAGGTAACTAGTAAGACATTATGGTGGAAAAAGTGCATCTCTGTCTGATTCATCTGTGATTAACACAGCAGGTCATGGTACAAAAACAAACAAGGATCGTGCAGTTGACCTGGTCATGAAAAATATTGTGATTATTTTAATCAGAGGAGTGTCAAAGACACAAAATAATTAAATTACAGTTGGTTAAACAATCATAACTAGAAAAATACATTAAGGTAAAAAAATTCATGGTAATCAAATAATTAATCCCTCCATGTTATTGTTAAAAATACAAATTACTTTTACACCTCCTTTTAAATCTTAAATATGCTCATCAACTTTGTGGTTATTCTTGTACCCACACAAGTTCAAGGAAATAAACTTAACTATCCCCCCAACTGTTATCTGTAGCTTCTACATTAGTACCAGAGACAAAACTACGTATGGTCTCTGCATCAGTACCTATTACTACCTATCGACCTAGGGTTCAAAGACAAAGGTTCCAAGTTCATTCAAATTGTCACCTCTCAGTGCCCCATCAAGGGGCCTTAGCAAGAGGCGTCCTCACAATGCACGTGTACTTTATTAAATTTGTACCTTCAAAACTTAGGATTATTATGATCGTATAATGACCGTTCACTAGAAAATTTCACTAAGAATAGTCATACTGGTTTATTCCTGTTCTATTAAAAAAAAAAAGTTATTTCACGATACCATAAATCGCTGTGATTTTGAGTTTTTTAGTATAAGTGACATGGCTCCAGGCCCTGTACCCAAATACCCTGAACAATGTTGATGATAAATCTAAAAGCTTTAATTTCGTGTACCGCAAAGGGTTAAGAATTGTTTACTAACAAGAGAGTACGGAAACTTAAACAAATACAAAATAATTTTTCACTCAATTACTGTAAACCAGAAAATTACAACGAGAACAAAAGGTCAAGTTCAATAGAATCCTAATTTAAAATTAAAAAATTAACAGCATGGACTCTAAATATTTGAATCTGGTCATGGTCTACTATTTGGAGATGCTTTACAGTTGACAAAATGAAAATTGAAAACATTATGAACCTGCAGAAGCTGTCACAGTTGTAGAAAACATGAGACAAAAGTGACAGAAAATAATGAGAAAGGAAATATCGATAGGAAATATTTCCAGTAGCCATATAGGGAATTTTAAGGGTAGGGCTGGATGAAAACAATTGCATGGAATATGTATAATAAAGTAGAGAGTTGAGTAGTTAAGTTGAATGGAATTGAGACAGCAAAGTGTGTAATACATGTGACAACTTGTTGACTTTAAACAATGCTCTTTGATGATGATGATGCGTCTTGAAGTAATCCTTTTCAACTATTACAGCATAATGACAAGTGTGAGGGGAGAGGAGAGACATGACTATTTACGGCATACAATCCACTTGCCATATTAATATTTTCATCATGTGACATATTACACACTGCCCTAATACAATTAAATATTATTATAATATTTTCAACAGACACAAAAATCTTTTTTAAAAGAAATCATAATTGTAAAAGTGAAACACCTTCTCTATACAGTATACACCTAAACGACATGACGATCCCGAACATAAGAGAGCACAAGTAATTATAAATTATGAAATAAAATAGTCACAGAGATAAAAGACAAGCCTTCTTGATTCTTGACCCAACAGACAATAGTAAACTACATTATAATGAATACATCTGCCTATTCTTGCTATTATAAAATATTACACATTAGACAGTGGCTATAATAGAAAAAAAGATGAAGACAAAATTGTACAGCCAGCCGTCATAGACACAGATGATTTAATTGTCAAATCTCCATTGAATTAAGTCTACCTTTAATAAATGTGTACAAGGAAAAAAAACATTGGAGGAAATTTCTACAATTATTTCGATGACGTATTTCATCATAATTATGAATTATGATCATATTTCAAAATAATTTTAAAATACATACAAATTAATTTGCTTAAGCGTATCGTCCTGTACGAGGAAAAGTCTCGTCCAGTTCAATTGGAGTTGGAGTATTTCCAGAAAAAGAGGACGGATGGGGGTTTTGGGATTTCTGTTGAAAAATGATGAAAGGAAATGAGAGAGAGAGAGACGGACAGAGATGAAGTGACGACAAGAGTATTCATCACAATGATGAGTATCTTACACATTAATTCAGGGTAGACTGGGAATTCAAGGGCATTCACATGATTACATCATAGATGATCATTTCGAGGAAATCTTTGTACAAACAAAAATTCTCTACAATTCTACTTTACCTCTATAATAGTAAATGAGATAATCTCAATTTGAGCTTGTGCATCATACACACTTAATTCATCAAAAAGAGCTCACTGAACCTACACTTTAAGTAAGTCATATACCTGTGAATGTTGAAGTCTCTCAATTCCACAATATAACATTATTTTTGCATAACTTCTTCTTTCAAGCCCTAAAGCTTACTCGTACGTCCTTCTCTTGTAATTCTACGTCTACCTGTACATTTTTTTCCATGTGTGTCTGTCTATTTTACATACTGTCCAAATGAATTTGAATTACTTTTTGCAATGACCATAAATAATGTAAAGAAAAAGTTTTTTAGAGGTACAGCTTAGGTAAAGTCAATTTTCTTGGAACGCGAGCAGGGAGTAGATCTATAAAAGATTTTATGCTTTATAAAAACATTATTATGAATCCGTCTATACATCCGCGTTACATCATCACCATCATCTCTTTGTACTGTCGGCAAAACAATCCTGGAGGAAGGTGAGAAAGAAACGGATCCTTCAAATTATCAAACCACATTAATTATTCCTTTTTTTTCTTCTTCTTAATTTCACACGTGCTCAAAGAAAAACGAGAGTAACTGCTTTGCTTCTTCATGCGTACACGGTACAATAAAGAGGATTTAGTGCAAAAAAAGAGTAAACAAAAAAAACTAGTAAATTATCATCAGAAAATCAAAAGTGATTCACGTCAGAGTAAAGACAAACAAAAAAAGGGTTATACATGTATATCCTTACATGTGTATGAATTTCTATCAATTGTAAAAATCCTTAAATTTAATTACATTCAAACTAAAGAAAGGTTGTTCCCCCATTGACATTTAACATGTTTTAACTTTGACATTGTTTTTCAATATCGCAAAAAATTCACATTTGCAACTACTTGAGTATTATTCTCACGAGTTAAAATATATATATATAGTCGTACGTGTGACTTGACTAAAATACAAATAATTCTTTCTAGCTCTAAAGTATCAAAACTCCCTGTCAAGACGAGACCACAAAAAAAATGATTTAAAAGAATTCCAAGGGAAATAAACCTATTAAAAATTTAATACCTTGTTAATGTTAATGTTGTTTAGTTCAAACCATACATAATGTGTGTGTATTTATTTATAACATACACACATTGTCATATCTCAGGTCATTCTCATTACAACAGTCAACCATCATCACCATCACCAGTGGTAGTGGTGACTGTGGCCCACCACATGAGTACAAGGTTACACGAAGTGTTCTCATAATCATCATAATAAATATAATTTTTTACCTCTAGTATTCTACTATTTACATTATCATAAAGACTAAAAAAAGAATTCTAAAAAGAATTCTAAAAAGAATTCTCTCTTAACAATACATTATACATTTCTCTCACCCTGCCCTCCTTATCCCCCTCCATAATAAAAATTATTATTATTGATGTAACATTTATTTCTAGTTTGTAATACTCTACAAGTCTTAAACTCAAGTTCTCAGTCTCAAATAAATTCCACATTTTTTTATTTTTGACCACATATTTTATATCACCAAAACTTGTACAGTTTTACGATTCTAACCATTTACAATTAACTATTATATAAGTAACTCTCTACCCCCCACAAAACAAAGAAAAGACGAGAACAATAAAAAGAAAACCTTATATAAGTATTAGACACATACTAGTATAGGTAATATACAGCACCAAATTGTTGCAAAATATATTTTATTTATAGTTTGGGATATTGAAACCCATTTTTTCAAGGGGTTTAAAAAAAGTTACAAGCTCACCATAGCCATCCCCATAAACCTTCAATCGTACTTAATACTATTTATTTTTTTACTTTAAATATGTAATTCTTATTTAAATTTCTTCCATTTACCTACAGCTACAGTCAACTTGTTTTGTTTGTGTCTCGTGTGAGACGGAGGACATGATAGGAATGGTATGGCATGGCACGACACTAATTCTAGACACTTTTTTTAAATCTCTCATTGTACTTTACACAGAGTACACATAAATATAGTAATACATTTATTAACTCCTTGTTACCTACACGTTTGTCTTTATATGCAGATTATATATAAAACTATGTTGAGAGACAATTGAGATTGACAAGGAAAAAAAAGAGACAAGACGAGAGCCTTGTATCTAACATTATTTTAACCACCATTAATTTCATATATATATATAAACTATTATTTGGACTTGAACGGATTTTTTAGCTCCGCTTAAATTACGATTAGCCACAGTCATATTATCTTTACTATTATACTTTTTGAGCTTATGTAACCAGAGAGAGAGAGACGAGGCTTCTAATATTTTGTCACTTTGTCATTTTGTTCATGTTACCGCTTCAGTCTCTTTTTTTTCTCTTGTGTGTGAGGAGGAGAGGATGTCGTCACATCATCATTGTTAAACCATTGCCATGTAATTGTACTAGTACTTGATTTTACCTATCACACCTTGCATGATGTAAAAAAAGGGTACTACACATAACACATAACTTGTAACTATTAAGAATGTACTAAGGACCCATGAGTATTAACTGAAAAAAATTCATTTCATGTTCAACGAACGTAGACTATGGCGCGGAACCAATTTTAAGAGTTGATTTTTTGACTAAAAAAAAGTTATATATGAAATACCTTCTTTTTTGTACAAGAAAAAAAGTTGACACAGAAAATGAAATACATGAATAGAATAGATACATTTTGGGAGGAGGAAGCGTAAGGAATATTACAAACTTTTACAGATTATTACAAAAGGTGAGAAAAATATAGTGGTACATGTGGGTAAACAGTAAAAATGCATAGACAAATCTTTACTATATTTTTAAAAGGGGGAAGAAAAAAACCGCAGACAAGAGATTGCAAATATGAATACTACAAAAAAAATAATCTAAGAATATCTGTACACATAAATATACTAAAGCAAGAGACAGGCGAGGATATTTTTTTGTGGAAAATGGAACAAGAACAAAAGAAGAATAAAAATATATACGAAAGAAGTCAACGAAGGATTACATCTCTGTCTCCACCGATTTGTCGATTGATTGACTTCTTTTGAGAGACTAGGGAGGATTAAATAATTGTACATATATGAAACAAGCACAATAGTAATATGCGTGTGACATAATGGACATGGAAGTTAGTTTTGTGTTGTAAATCAGGAAAAATATTATATATAAAGAAGACGATCAAGAAGAAGAAGAAAATGAAAGGAGGATGTGATATGTATATTACAATATATATATTATATTCAGTATATTACAAATATACAGTGTATGGATGTATGAAGGCGGCATTGCATTTTGTACTTATTGCATGGCATACCACGCGGCAATAAATATAGATCACACGAAATCCTCTGATAGTTAATGTATAATTAAGCATTTAGTTTAAACTAAAAAAGATTAAAAGCACTCGTTCACTAAGATCTATATAGTTTATAAACATGGAAGTCAATTTGGAAGAAAAGAAGAATTTTAAAGATATTTCATGTTTCACACAATTTAAGAGTATACCTCAATAAAAATAAAAGATACTAGGCACTAGGGTTGTGGTGACAGAAAATGGGAGCTTAGTTATCCACATAATTATAGGGATTAAGAATTATATAATCATTTATGTAAATGAGCACGCGAATAGTTTTACAACTCCTTTTTCTTCTCTCTTTAAGGTATTTTTTCATACATGTGTTGATCCTGTGCTATGATGTTCTAAAAGATAAAGGATGACTATGTAGTATTCTGTACAACAGAAAGAATTCTTAGACGCTAGACTACCCATCCGTGGTAACATTGACCAACTTTTTTGTCTCTCTCAAACTGCACAATTACAGCTACAACAATTACTACAACAAAGTGCATACATCTAACTTACATGAACATTTATACAGATTAGACATATAGTGGAGATGGAGAAGAAAAAAAATACTACGATGGATTTTTTTTTTCTTGATGTCGTCCGTGTTGTAGAGTGTCTTCCATTATCTCACTTCATTCTCACTTTTTACGTAATATCCTCTTACATAATCGTCTCCCGCTAAACGGCTAAACTAACTCTGTAATTCAATCAGTCAACTTTTTCTTATATTTATTATATTGTACAGTCGTACAAACTTGTACATCTAGTCTGCTAATATTTTTTCGCAACTCCCCTAAGCTCAGCCCTCATCATCTTCAGTTAGAGCTTACACTTTGAAGAAAAAGAGCATTTAAAAATATTAAACTAATTAAACTAAGAATTGACAAATATTATGTTTATGTCATTAACATACAAAATAGGCAAACTTTTGTGTAGCAAGTTTGACATATGAGATTACTGATTAGTTACAAGAGGAAGTTTGTGTATAACCTTAACATACCTAATATGTATAATATTTCGAGAGAAAATATCAGTAATAGGTACTACACATAATATTCAAGGAAAAGGGAATTAAATAATTACCTGTTGTATTTTTTTATACTTGAAGATTTGAAATTAAATTTAATATTTAAAAAAAATTAATTATAAAATAAAACGTTGAAACCCCTGGAGGGAAGGAAATGGGAATAATAATAGAGACGCTTCAATTGAGACTTCTCTCGTCTCTCTCTCTCTCGAAAACTATTTTGGCATGTTAATATCTCTCACAAGTACCTATAATAGATACTTAAAGTGTACAATAATACCGTATAAAGAAATCGAGAGTAAAGATTTGACACACATACAAATACGTCTAAATACGAAAAGCGAGAGACATGAGACAGAGATGGTCACGGGGAAAGGTAAGGTGACAAGCCGATTCAGAAATTGTTCCAAATTAAAAAAGAGAGAGAGAGACAATGGATAATAATATTATTATAGTGTCAGCTGTACATGGTGTTGGGGGTGACAGTGACAAAAATAATTGAGTGTGTGTTGATTATAATTAAATCAGGCATGAGGATAAGATATTTTATACATGTACACACACACATTTGTAAGTAACAGATATGTTTCACAGACCTACTAGATAGAATTGACCATCTCTTTCCATGGGTGGAACCACCACATGATTACATACACTCGACTTATAGTTGAGAAGATGATATAAGGAAAAAAACTCTCTCCTAATTAATTCCTCTTCCGCATAGTCGTCTAGTTATGTCGTGTGTGTTTGTGCCGCACCTCCCCTCTCACTATCAGATCAAAGGAGTCAAAGAGAGAGAGAGAGACCAACAACAATGAAATGGACGAATAGACAACAGAAACAACTATATAACAACAATGACCATTATTATATATGTACATTTATACCTGCCAATAATATTATATTCCCCTTACTTTGCTTCTCAATATGTCCATATCTCCTCACTGACACACTGCACTACAAACTAACTTTATCATACCATTATGACCTCACATCCTCAGTAAACATACATATACACTGATTACCTTTACTTACTTATGTGTATATATCTGTGATATAACAAATATTACTTGATCATAACCATAATTATTATACAATACAACTATCTGTACAACAAACATTTTCCCACGCACGCATTGTTTTTTCTTGAGCTCAATAAATTTGACTGGACAATCTTTGAGACCCCCATGTTATTCTTTTGTGTGTCATCTTTTATTCTTTTGTAGAGAAACTGAATCAAATGGGTATAATATAATTATTATAATACTTTATAAAAAAGAAAGAAAATGTAGGAGAAATTCAAATGCATGACCTCATTCACCAAGTCAAGACACATATATTATATTATCGAAACATATACATAATGTATTCGATACTGTCCCTTTGATTATGTAATTTTCATCATGATTATCAACTCTACACGCACAATTTTAATTAAATTGTTTCTGGAGTTGTTGTCATATATCATGTTGAATCAAAAATTTGAAAAATGATTCTAAACTTTAGAATCTAAAGTATTGACAAATTTTATTTGCTTTTCTACTTATAGACTGATCAAGACACAAGAGAGGAACAATGATTTTTTAAAAATAATATTTTAAATAAAATACAAAGTTATTAATTATTCCTTTTGATAAAAATTACCTTGGAATGTCCCACAAAGGCTCCATTGAAATACATACTCGAACTGTATATTTTTTCGGCACAATTTTCACCACCAAAAACAAAAAACTGTCACATTTTCACAACAAGAAAATCACGCATTTGAAAAAAAGCCAAAAAAAAATTTCCGCACAAAAACAAAAAAAAAACCTCACTTGCTCACATTATTCTTGTACAAAACTTGTAAAAAACTGAATAATCAAATCCTCATAATGGCCTTGTAAAAAAACATATTAATTCACACAATCAATCAATACACAGTTAAATTTCACCTTTTAAAAACAGCTCAATTTTTTTTCCTTTTTAGAGCCGGTACGGTGCGGTCAAAAAAACCCGGTACACCGCGTCACCGGGTCGTTGCATTCACAATTAACTTTTTTTGGATCTCGGAGGGACTCACATGATGAATTGTTTTGACAACAAGCAATACGTTCTTCAATATAATTACATTTCCGCTATTCGGGTAAGTTTTATATCTGTCAATTGTATTTAATTTTGTTTGAATCAAATAGAATTGAAGCAAGAGAATTCTGTGAATATTATTGAATATAAATTTTGTTGTAATATATGCTCTTTATTATTATTGTAGCTTGACAGGGAGGACGGAGCTAACTAGTGTTGACTGACTTGGTACTTTTAAATGAGGATAAAGAAACTGAAAGTATATGTTGGCTTATTGTTGGCTCCTTTGTTGTCTCTCTCATCGTTGCATTTGCATTGCCATTCTATTCTCCACGACGAGTGTACTACCTCGATAACTTCTCGGCTCCTATTGTATAACGGTATGTAGTCTGTATTTATTATGGAAATCTCTTTTGGCTTGCTCCTTTACTTGTCTTTTTTGATGTTGTAACAAGACAAGAAAGGGGGGAGGGGGGTCACATGTATCCCCAACATGACTCTCTCACGTATATAAACTTTTTTATAAAATCATACATATTACATGTATACTTACAAACTAGAGAGAAATAACTGTAGACTGTAGTTAGGCAATCACTATGGGCCATTTTAACTATACTTTCGCCTAGTCAACCCCCCCCCCCCCTTCTATAGAACATAGAACATCCATTATACAAGTTTTATACACATTTATTATTATGCACTTGTGTCCAATTCTCAGGATTAACTTAGTAACTCCTCTCTCTCCTTTTATCCATCATTACTATATTTTTGATGTTCTTTTAACTCTTTAAACAGTGTGTTCCAATAATTTGTGACCTCTTTTTTGTCTGGACTTGCTGGACTTTATTTTATAGGAGAATGCTAGTTTAAGATATGTTGGTTTTTAAATTCTATTTTGAAGAATTCCAGGATACTGGATTAATGATGATCCGAAATATTGACAAGTGAAAATATAAATGATCAAAGGACATTAGTACTTTGTTTGAGATTTTGTAGCCCTTTTTTTAATCAGAAGTAGTCACATTGACACAAAATGTAGGAGTTTAAATTGTAGAGAATTGAATTTTGTGTAAAATGTTGGAATTAACGTTTGACAATTTCATGAGACTTTTTTTATTTTGAAAATAGTTTGAAAGGGGGTACAAACAAAGTTTACTTACTGTACATTGTACCTGCTTTTATATTTTTCACATCATCAAACGTATAACATTATTATTAAACAGAGCAAAATCAAAGCTGTCCGCCTAATAGCTCATTGTCTTCTTTATATTGATGTGATGTAAAATAGAGATTCTAATATTGTAAATATTATTCAAAGAAAAATCATTTAGTTTAAAATAAAATATGTAATGCAAATTAGTAGTTGTGCACTAAGAAATATTTCAGTCGCTAATTATGCAAAATGCATAATTATCTAATCCTTTAAAATACAATAGGATTCTTCTCGAACAAGAACACGTGCAAGATAAATGGCTTGCATAATATTATTTCCTTTGTTGTCCTCGGGTATAAAAGGCCGAGTTTTGGACAACGGAAATCAGTCTACTTCCAGACTCTGCTGGTGTTCCTTCTCTCCACGAAATAGTTGAGAGGCCCAGTATCTTCTAGTCTTTGTCCAGTAAAATACATGGAAAGACTATGTTCGAGTACATTGCAAAATAAAATATTTGCAGACTGAAACTCTGTCCAATAGGGAGAGTTAAATTAGTGCATAAGATAATTATGTATGTAACTATGATATAATAGTTTAAACAAATAGAAACCCTGTTACAAATTAAACCTACTCGATATGTTTTGTACCATTGAGAATTATTAGAAACTGCCCATGTATTAATATTTCTAAAAGGTCTAAAATTCTGATATGCATTTTTAGTTAGTCAATTACCTTAGCTAACTTTCTAGACCAAAATAATTGAATTCGAATAAAGGGAATATTTGTCCATAATATTTTAGGTTGGACATTTTTTATATCAATTTACATATTTTTCAAAGGTCTTAAAAATTAGTTAGAAGAACCACACTCTCTCATATAGAGTATTTTAACGCATAACAATATTCCTTTTGTAGTAGTCAATCTCACCTGGATTCTACCCCAGAGGGGACTTCCATACATGAGTACGACAAGTACGTTATACATATGTATAAGGTAGACATATGATAATAATTATTCCTAATTGTTGTACATTTTCTTGTGTTCAAAAAAAAGTAATAATCATTACTATTTAATTGCGATTCAACCTTAGTATACTTGGACAATCTCAGTTGTTGATGATTATATGCCTCTAAACTCTTTTGTGTAATTTGTAATCTTGGTTTAAATTGAAGCTCTCTGAAGCTCAAGGCAATATGCTCAAAGCACAATTCACGACCCACACCAAGACAACACTTTACCAAGATTCTTATTTAATTATGACTTTAATCATTTTAATTGCAGTCTCATGACTCTCACTATAAGTGTACAGTAACATTTATCGTATATATATTTAGCTTTAGAACCATCCAACCACAAAATACAACCACATAAGTACAGAATTAGGAATAAATGTACAACCATTATATAAATATATTCAAGTTTATACAATTTAATGCAAATTTATTTAACTTAGCATTCAAACAAAAAAATTTTTATTATCTTTGATTGTAAGTTATTCTTTTTTTTAAACCACAATTATTATTTGCATGAAGGGACAAGATTATAGGTTTATTATTCCGAATTTTTTATTTTATAAAAAACTCAAGGACCACCGCCGTTACGGTTTATTGCGGAAGTTAATCATGTCTTGACAATTCATGTCAGAGACAACTTACTGGCATAAAATTCCTCTCATTTTGATAGTGAGGAAGTTAACCTAGGTGCTTGTGTAAAATTAAATTCGTAAAATTACAACTATGAACAACTGTTTACAAATGTAGTCTGTGCTGTGAAAGGAGATCTGATATGACACACATAATATTAACTATTTAATTTAGTAAAAATATGGACTATTAAAACCTCTTTTTATGATGATCTTTAATAGCATCATGTATAAAGTGTATTAGGCAGTAAACACTTGGCAAAAGTTGAACAGTATTTTTATTGAGTTTAGTTTTTTTTGCAAGTTTCTTTTTTAGCACTCTCTCTCTCTCTCGTAATTAATTTAGATGGCTAGAGTCAATAGAGAGTCAAAATAACTGTTAATTGATGTGTAATGTATGATTAAAGTTTTGTAATACTATTATTATGCATAATAATGTACTTTGTTTGTCCAGGTAAGCATCATCATCCTTGTCAAGGTCTCCAGAAGTTTCCTCTCTCATTGAGACTCTTTCTAGCGGAACTAACGGGATCATGTGTAATAAATTTTTTTACAAGTTTTAAGCCTGAGGTCAGGGTTGCAGAAAATTTCTGATTGTCTTACAATTTACATTGGTAAAAATACATTCCCGGAAACTTTTCATCTGTCAAGGTACGTAACAAAGTCTCTTTTCTCTCTTTTTTTGATATGAAATTTATATATAAACTTAACCTCCTTATCTTTGCTCCTCTTTACTTTTTAACCTTGCTTTTTTGCATATTACATAACATTAATTGTAGAGAGTCAATGAAGAAAAAAAAGTTACAAAAATTAACATTGAAGATTGTTTTAAAAATTTAAAATTAGTTTTGAAAAGGTACACATACATACAACAAGTAAATTATATAGTGTAGACACATGACTAGCCTTGAATATATAGAATTCTTCCCTGGCTTTATATTTATTCTTCTTTTTTTCCACTCTTTGACAAATCAAAGGAAAAATAAGAGGATAAAAGCAAGGATTAATCACAATTGATCATTGCATACCTCTCTCTCTCTCTAGCTGTAGCTGTGTTGACTACCTTATACATTTTTGTTAATTTAATGTATTTTTTTACACACACACAAGACAAAGAGGAGGTTGGAATAGTATATCAAGTGAACCTTGTAAGTTCACGTTGGAAAAAATAAATAAAATGGAAATGGTTGTGAATACGTAAATTTATTAAATGGTAGAAAAACAACTTATTTTACCTTCACAGGATAGTCCTTTGGCAAGTCTCTTCGTTTTCTTCGTATCATCGCTGAACTACTGCACCACCATTGACATGGACGTACACACACACCAAACACACAAAAATTTGCAACACAACACAAAGCCTTCTTCTCTAATAATAAATTATTTATAAAAAAACAACAACACAGTCACAGACACCACACAGCTCGTTTCCTTCACCGCACTTTGCACAACTCTGAACAAGAATCACAAGAACAAGAAGAATTATTATGAATAATAATAATTGTCATACCGTACACCATTTTTTTTGAACACTAATGAGTCTAGAATTAATTTAGAAAAAAACAAAAGGAAAAACACAAAAAGCGTACAATAGTATACTTTATATATAATACATGAAATGTGTAGCAAATAAAAAAAATAAATTGAAAAAGGTTACAAATAAACTACAGCCTACAGAAATAGAATTTTTTAAATAAATATAAATTATACCCTTTTTATGCTATTCTACTTAAGAGAGTAGAGACTCCAGGTTTCACATTCTTTACCAAAAAAGTGTCGCCAATGCCAAAATAAAGTTAAACTAAAATAGTTGTTCGCAGAATAAATAACTCTTGTCCAGTGACTGTCTAACTGTCTAATCCTCTTCAAAGACTTGACACCTTATGACTCTTTAGTCCTGTTGTTGTTGTGATGGTGTAATAGAGACGACTAGCATGGGTTGAAATGCCCATTAGGTTTGTCCAAACTGAGAAAAAAAATTGTATGTAACAAAAACATGTAAATTAAGCATATAATTGTATATAAAAAAGTGTTAAAGTTTGTAGTATTTTACCTCAACGTTATATTACTTATATATAGTCATAATATTCACTTGTAAAAAAAGGAGGGGGGTAGACTTGATATTATAAATATGATTATTGTACAGGAATGGCTTATAGTATCCCCCCCTGTTTGGTAGTTATGATATGGTAATTGAATTTTCCATTCTTTTTTGGATGAGAATGGAGAATTGAATGGAGATGGAGTCAATAGATTGTATATTATCATCATGTTATTTTATATATTAAATAGTCATCTGACTACATGGCTACGGGATAAAAAAGGGGGGTAAAAGGGCTTCAGGTGAATATCTAATAACATTTGAATATAAGTTGGGAAAAAAAGATGAAAGAAAAGGAAAAGGAGAGAGACAAAGTGTATAGTGATAGCCTTGTGACTGCTACTCCTTAGGATAGAGTCAAGTAGTGGATGGAGTTATTAGAGAGAGACAAGGCGGTCAAGGCTCCATATAATATAATATATGTATTATATTTCTCTTTATGTAAGGATGTTGACGAACCATGATGATGAGCGCTGTTGACTTTATACCATGAATGAGGGTTACTTTGTCATACACAATGTTTTTTTTGTGACTAAATATTATTTTAACTCTTTTTTTAAACTTTTTTTTATTAAATTAAAATTTTTCATCTCTAATAACTTCAAATTACTCAAGATTAAATCAACTATACAATATTTTATCTAGTCTCTGTCTTGAATATCATGATCATTTGTACCTGTACCATAAAATAATTTACATTGGACTGCATTAAACCCTTAAGTACTACTTAACTTTGTTGATGGTTAAATGGTCAAGATTTTATAACGAATTGTAAGTCGACTAATACTTATCGTTAGTCTTGTTGTATTTGTTTTGTAGAAATTTTTTTTGGGTTGAAATTGGTAACTGACCTGGTCAATGATAGTGGAGGTTGTAAAAGTGTACAAAGTAAGCCTTCTCGACAGACAATTTTTTTGATTAGAATGAGATGACTATAATAATATTATTATTATTTGCCATGGAATACCATCGTGTGCACAATCACTCTTGTAGTATGATATCTGTACATGTGCGGTATATATAAGTATAATGATAGCAGGTATAATAGGAATAATATTACTAAATCGTAGGCCTAGTGACGTCAAACTTCGTCAAAAGTTCGGCCTTGCAAGGTTAGAATAAGACAAGATAAACACCCACACAGACAGAGCAGCATTTATTTTATCAATTCTAACAGAACTTTATCTTCTTATGTACATTGGAGTCTCCTTCACTTCGTGCAATATTTTTCACACATAACTTTTGCATGCATGGCCACTGCAAGACACAAAAAAATGGTAAATACCTTATTCCGCTATTCTTTCTGTATATTCTATTCCAACAAAAAAATTTGTCAGTCAGTCAGGAGTTACGCAATGGCCAGAAGATATAAAAAAAATAAATATATGTTTAGAGAGAGTGTGAGTGTGTGCCAGTATTTAATTTAGACTCCATCACATCATAGGAATCAAAGGTTATGTATACTAAAAATGTTATTCTGTCATGGTCTAGCGACTCTGCTTCAAGTTTTTTTTATTCTTCTTTTCATTCCTTGGCTTGGACTTGAACAAGTTTTTTTTAAAGGATGTCACATCTCACATATGATACCCTCCAATTTTAATAGGGAAATGACAGTTAAAGAAAAATGTGCAATCTGTTTTCTCTTTATTTTTTTTGCATCGTCTCCCATATCCCTATTGATGTTGCATAACTGTTTTTTTTAAGTTTTGCATTTTTTTCTCTTTGTCTCCGAGTACTAGTTTTTGTGCATCTTTTTTTTTGCAAAAAAAAAAACAATTGGGCAAGTACAAAAGGAGTCAAGGTGAACGGAGTAGTGATATGGAGAATATTAACATAATTGTCCATGAATTTAAATAACTGGATGGGGATGAAAGTGAAAATGAAAACATGTAATCAAGACTCTCTATTTTTTTTTCTAAAAAATAACCAAACACATGGGGCATCTAAAAAAAAATATTTTTGTTTGGATTGACAATAAATTAACCATTTTAAAAAAATACAAATACAAAGGAAAAGCATTTAAATATTTAAATTTGACTCCTTATGTCATACGCATGATATTTCAATTCCAGGAAAAATGTGCTCGTCGTGTCTCTCTCTGTCATGGAGAAAAAAACTGGAATTTATGTAGATAAAGTTGTTCTCTCTCATATTTTTTTTTGAGATTCAGGATTTCATTTTTTTCTGAGTAGTTTGAAGGATTCAATTATTAGACATTTCAAGAAGAAAATTTTAAGAGTCAATATTTACACAGAATACCAAAGAATGAAATCTTTTTTAGAAAAAAAATAAACAATGCCCTTGGTATTCATGGAATGTGAATAATTAATTCTTTTTTTTAAAGTCATGTAGTTTTAAACTTAAAGTTTTAAATGTGACAGTTTAGTTGTAGTTAAAGTTATTAAATTGCCAATAATGGACCAAAAACAAGTTGATTTAGTCCTTTTCAAGACTAAGAGGAACAAAAAAAATTTGAGGATTCTCCAAGTCAATTTAGAAAATAATTATGACAATTATGTTACTCATTTGTACAAATGAGGCCAAGTTGATTGAATTTATTAACTTGAGGAAATGATTAGAGTTTGTATTGACAGATGTGGTTTTATCAGTACTCTCCCTTCCTTTTGTACAAATTCCATTATAAGTGATTAAAGTTTACATTTTTTTGTTTGAACTGGAAAATGAGGATGAGGATGATAATGTGTGTGTGTATATTTAGGTGTGACTTTATTTCTTGATAAAGATGTTTAGTTAAATTAGACACGTGGGTTTACAGCCTTGGAGATTGGGGAATAATGATGATTCAAGGACAACAAGCAAGAAACTCCATGAATTTTTCTGTTTTATTACATTTTTTTATTTTTCTCTGTGTACATTTGGTCATACATTATAATATCTCTTTGTAAAATATTCCCTGTCTATTTAATCATGTAGTCATGTAGACTAGGTAGAGGACTACAAAAACCACTTAATCTATATTACGTGTATTATAGAAAGAGGATGGAGAGTTCTAAATCATAATTTTTATGTAATTCTCATAATTTTATTCTGTCTCTAGTCAATCAAATAGGATTAGGTCATTTCACCGCTCTACTAGCTTTAGCTTTTGGTGTACACTGTGTACATTGCATGGGATTGAGAAGGGAAAAAGTGTTCTACTAATCCATTCAATTTAATCTAAATGGAAATTCAGTTTTCCATTTCATTGAATCCATTCATACAATTTAGAGTATGGATAACTAAATATTATAAGACTCAATAACAGATGATATGCTATAGTACAGGTGTGCAAATTAAATTTGCACATGTCATGTTAATCAATTCCTTAGGCTTTTTTTAATGATCAAACCTAAATTACTAAAATATGGCAGGAATATACAACACAAATTCATTTTTTATAATACATTTTCTTAGTAGTCTAAGACGTCGTCTCAATAACTTCTTGTCTTCCTTTAAAATTACTAAAATACAAAATGCCACCAAAACCAAACAATACAATTGAGGAGGACAATCAAAAATTTCTAGAGAATTTCTTAATCTTGGTTTCTTTTGTAAAACTTTTATTTAAGAGAAATATTCGCGCAATGACAATTCCTAATGACATTTTGAATGATAGAGACAATAATATAATTCTCATCCATTGATCCATTCATGGGAGTTAATCCATGAGACATGAACTGTGAAGTACGACCGTGTTGAAGGGCGTATGATAAAATTTTTTTTATAGGTAGATATAAATAAAATTACAAAGACAAAACAAAAAAAATACCCACAACGGAAGAAATATGAGCAGTTTTTATGATTGTCTCATAGTCAGTAGTAGGTAGTGATTACAATACTATTTTATATGATGTACCTACAGCAAAAATTTTGCAAAACATATACGATTATTATTTTATGACAAGTCAATCTGGGAAAGAATAAAGGAGAGATTAATACTTAAAAATTAATCTCACAAGTTCTGAGTCACAAACTTTAATAAAAAGTCTGTGGATGATTCTTTTACAGACAAAAAAAATTATTTTATGGCTTACATATCATTATCACTGCCATTAAGGAATAGTGTTCACTGTTCATAGATATACCCTCAAAAAAAAGTTGATAACATTTATTTATATGACAAGAGTGGCAAAACATTAAATGACAATGTAAAAATCTTACCTTGATACGAGAGTACATGGGTAGACAATGTATTTAAATGACATAATGTAGTGTAATCCAGAAATAAAGGGGAAAAAACCCAAGGGTTTTCAACAGTTTCCTTCAAAATGGTGAGCTTCACAAAAAAAATGACAAATTGGCAAATCTTTCACAGGGAGGTAGTACCAGAAACTTAATAGTTTAATAATAACAGGTTTCCAATTCTAAGGCAGGACTCCTGACCATGGACAAATGGGACATAATAGTGACAATAAATATCTTCTTTTAAATTCTTTGATATTTTTAAATGTTATGGGATGAGGTAAACTTGGAATTGACCATGAATTACAATTGTGATGACTGAGATTTGTTACTAAATATTGATCCTACACACACAAAAAAAGTTAAACAGGATGTCATGAACGTGAAACCAATGCCATTAAAATCTTAATCCCTAAAACACAATCACCAGTTAGTACTAACAAGAATACAATCACATTATTCGTTTTTTTGCTAATAATAATCCTATATTATAAGATTCCTATCCATAATCTGCCCTTTTTTTCTCTTTGAATTTTTATATAAAATTACGAAGTTTTCAATGAAACCGGATGTCACATTAGGTGAGAGAAATAGCACCATCAAGGATTCAAATATATTTTGTAATGATTAATTTATTAAGTATATCACCCGCAATTATTTTTTGTTCGTTTGATTGAGAATTATATCTTAAAGGTAATATAAAAATCTGGACACTTCTCTGATTCTTCTTCCTCATTAAATGCATAACATTCGCGTATACTACCATTTACAAATATAATACTTTATAAGTACTTGTCGTAGTACAATAAACAATAATATTATTACATGTTTTATTGTAGTAGTATAATAATTACTACTGAGCTATATTTTTATGTTGCACAGCGATTTTTTTTCTTTCTTTTTTTTTAAATTATAAAATACTCTCTTGTTAGATACAAAATAATAATCTCATAAATATATAAATGAGCTCAGCCCAAACTTTATATAAAAGGAAAATCGACTCTTTTTTTATATATACAAAATTATAATCTTCAAGTAGCAAAATTCTCTCCATAATACTAACTAAGTATAATAATAATTTATGTTGCATTTTTACGAACGAGGAACTACACATACATTTTTTTTTTCATAAAAAAATAAAAAATTTCATTTCCTTCCTATCAAACACATAACTTACTATCTTGCATTTTCCATTCATTATCATTTAACATGGACTATAACATTCGTGGACAAACTGACACAATTTACGTAAAAGTAAAAAAATAATAATATGAAAAATAAAAAAAAAGAGCGAAGAAGAAAAAAATAACATGAATGAGGTACAAAAAAAATGAGTACAAAATTACAAATATGAAAGGCATAATACATCACATTTGGAGATTTAACCGAAATTTTCAAAATGGTGAATAAAGTATGGTAATTTTCTTCCTTTGTTTACTTCCTCGCATGAGCTCATAATGGATTTTGTGAGTGGACGAGGACCACAACTGAACACTCCAATTTTAGACACATATCTACGAAAAAAAATAAATTAAATAGTCAATTATTATTTTTGTAGTCCAAACGAATTTTGGGTTCATTAAAAATTAGTGTGTTATATGAAATACTTATTTGTAAAAAAAACCATTCACTAAGCACTTTTCAAATAATAATATGATAAATATTAATGAGCACTCACGAGTGTTTTTTCTGTACGAATTTGAGAAATGATGTCATATCGGGGCGACCAAAGTGATTGATTGCCTTCAACCCCGTGAACATGGATTTTTTGCTGAGACGTTGAAAATGATTTTCACAAATATACTGAAATTTTAAATAAAATTAATTAATTCAATCATTCATCTTATAAAAGGGTATAATTACAATGTTCAAATAATAATTTAAGAATTTAATAAAGGACAGATAACTCACCAACATAGTTGTTCTCAGATCAAATTTGTGAAAGAATTGTGTAATAAAAATGTGAATTTCTAAAACATTTGTGACATCCTTCTTTTCAACATCTCGGAGGACATCAATGAACCACTCAAAATGACGATGACTCGGGCAAATCCAAAGGAAATAAACTTTTTTACAAGCTACTCCAGAGTAACGATTCGTTGACGTTCCAAAGACTAAATCATTTAGAATGGAAGCGTAGGGTGTGACCCCAATCCCTCCACCAACCATTACAGCAACCTCAAATTTATACCAGTCTTGATTTCCACCCCCAAATGGTCCTTCCAATCTAATTTTTGGACTATCTTCTTCTGGATTGTAATTACAGGGGTCAAAATAATTTCTCAATTTCCACGTCCAAGGTCCTTGAGCCTTTATATGACAGCTTAAGAAATTTTCATGAGGAGCTGAAGTTAAAGTAAAAGAGTGAAACTCATGTGGGCGGAATGCAGTACAGGCCAGCCGTACCCATTGACCACTTAAATACTTAAAATTGGGTGGACGGTAGTATTTGATCTTGATCACATCACTGGGGAGTAATTCAGTTTCAATGATATCCAATTCCATGTACTTTGTTCTCAAAGTGACAACCTTATCCAAAGTGTAGATAATTCCAGGGCCAATAAAAAACATCCAGAAACGAGGAGCACCAGTTAAACGGGCCAAACCATGAACTAAGGCTAACATGTACAAGAGGATATATAATTTATGAGCCGAGAAGAAGAACTTATAGGCATTCTTGCGAATGAGGGGATGAGCAAATGTAAAGATGATGATCATGATTGTAAATAGTAAGAGTCCTGTGACGCCCGTCACTGTTTGAAATAACCAGTAAGTAATTGTTGGTTTGAAATCTGATGGGAAGAGAATTTCCTTGGTAAAACAACGAAGATGATCAACTGGCTGAGTAGAGACGTGGTAAAAGTTGACAATGTGTCCCACAGTATGAAGAAGACTAAAGAAAAGGGCTGTACAGGCGACAATCTTGTGGAATTGAATGTGAGAGTCTAGTGGAATGTATTGTTGAATTGGGTAATCCTTGAGCTTTGTCAATAGATTCCTGGACATGGTAAGAAGCAAGAGACTGTAGCAAAATGATAAAGAAGCAGCAGATCCTCTTGTTATAGCAATACCCACGCCCATAATGTGTCTCAAGTCTGTGTGCTCCGTCATGAACGAGTAATCTATAAGAATTAAAAATTCAATCATAATTTATTTACTAATGTAGGGTAACAATTTTTCAAATAAAAAAAGAATGTTAATTGACATGTCAATTTTTCATTTATTTAAACTTACGGATAAATCTTTCAACAAACAAGGCAATCGTTAAGACGTAGAAGACAAAGAGGTAGAAAATATGTTGACGATTTTCCTCGAGAAATGTAGTTAGACAATCCCATTGTTTCAAGAATTTACCCCGATATTTGTCACTGAAGGAAAAAAATGTCAATATTATAATCTCATGAACTGTAGAGTACTTTTTGGACACTTCAAATTTATCTCACAAATTAAAAAAAATCACTTACTGAACAGTTTCAATGTGGAAGGATGTCATTCTATATATTATAAAGGCAACAAAATTTTAATTACACAACTGACTTGACAAAAGATGAAAGAAATTGAAATTACATTGCATGGTAGACTCACCTGGCAACGTTAGTACTGGTATCCAAGAAATTCTGTCCAGCCCCTTTACAATCTAATCCAATAGCTACGAAATCAACCTTGTATTCTCGCATCATTAATTTAAAGTCTTCATAATTGAGCCAATCTTTATCCAAGCCAGAATCTTTGAGGAATAAAAAGAAACAAGTGTTTCAATTAGCTTTGGTTTTACTCGCTAATTAAATAAATGCACAAAAAAAACCACAACACTTACTTTGAAACATGCCATTGATAAGAGCTGTCACTTCATCATCTTTCAAACTGTTTGTTTTGGCTATATCAACCAAGGATCTGAGCATATCAAATAATTCTGTCTTGTCAATCACTCCGTTCCGATCATTATCACACATATCGAAAATAATCCGTAGCTTATCCTCTGTCTTGCCTTTGCTAAAGAGGACAACAGTGTCGAGAAACTCTTGAAAAGATATTCTTCCATCTCCGTCCTTGTCTACTATGTTGAACATTCGTTTTACAAAGACAGCATCCTTTTTCATTCCCAAGGCTCCCGCAAATTCAGCTTGACTCAGAGAGGTTCTCATGACCATGACCACATCTGAACTCACATTCATCTTCTTCTCTCCTGGTTTCAAACCAAAAGTTAGAGCATAGGCTTCTCGAAAAAAATGTTCCAGTCTCTTCTCTCGTCTCTCTTTTGTCTCGGCATTAGCCAACATGGGCTCTCGATAAGTGGGAATATTTTCTATACTTTTGGATTCACTTTTCAAAAAGGCTTCTAATTTTGCAAGGAATTTAGAACGAGCATGTTGAGACTCAAATTCAAGAACCAAGTCATGATCTCGTGGCACACGAATAAGAATCATTGGCTTTTTACGAACATCTTGTGTCACTTCAACCACTAAAACTGCAGCAGTACTGATATTGACTGTTCTCAATTTTTCACCTTTACGATTCAATGTATGAAAACATGCTTCAGGACCAAACTTGATTTTCACAAGACGCTTGTAATCTTTATGTAACCACTCTTTGACAATCATTTTATCTACAGACTTCCCATTTTGAGATTGACGTATTTTTAATTTTCGACGACGAGAATTTTGTAATTTAACAACACCATAACCAGCACCGGCACAAATTATAGGAACAAAACAGAGGAAGACACAAGCGTAAATGAATGCCACTTCATTTCCCTATAATGATCAAGACAAAAATTCATTTAAAGTTTGTTTTTATTTTTAATTCTTACCTTTATATTATAGAGAAATAATTCAAATATTTACCTCAAAGTAATCAAATCCTTGAATAAAACTACAAGGCTCCAAGAAACTTGCATTTAATTGCTCAGGTTGATTACATGGATCCCCATTTTGCCAGATAAAAACATTAGCCTGAATCTCCCCAGGTTTGATGGCTGTAGAATTCCAAATAACATCACTTAACTTGATTTTCTTGATCTCCTCAATTTCTTCTCTGGTAAACATTCTGTAAAACAAATTGCACAAAAACATTAAAAAGACCATACATACACAGTGTACACGCATACTAATCAAGTCGTGCATGGATTTTGATAAATAAAAAGAATTAAATGTAATAAACTCACCCATTGCGCTCATTCTCAAACCAGAATCGATCCGAATCACGAATTCTCTCAAATTGTTCCAAAATCACAGTTCGAAATAATTCTCCTACAATAATTTGAACGAATTAGTTAAGAAATAACAACACTGAAAATATGAAAAGTTCAAGAATAACCTACCTGGAGCTCCACGAGATTCCAACATTCCACCAACCTAGAATCATTAAAAACAAAGTAGTGATAAATGAGACTATACAATTAACTATATAATTCACTGTTTAGTAATTAAATCAATAAATGAACATATTAAATACATGTAAAATATATTATTATTAGTAACATCACAAATGATATGAAAATTGTTAACTTACATATACATCTACATTATCTAAACCACGGTAGAGTTGCTGCAACTTTGTCTCAATCTCTGGCTCAATATCAGGATTGACAGATTTCCAATCATCATTATGACTTAGATTGAAGAAATGACGAACAGTGTTATAGTCCGGGAGTCCATTATCTCGACCACCTGATATTTAAGAACATGGAAAATATATTATCAATTGACAAAAACAATTACAGTGATAATAGTCTACTGTGATATTTACTACTGTCACATATACCACTGAAAATGAAAAATTGAAATATTTAAAATAAAATTATTTTTAAAAACAATTGATTACTGCACTTACGCATAATATTTAAAGCGCCAAGATCCCGTCGACTAAAATCCTACAGTATTAAATTAAATACAAACATCATATTACATATGACATTTTTAAAAACACACACAATTAATGCCTTCGTTTTATAAACAATAGACGATTGTCAATTAATTATTTTTAAGGTACAAATTTTAAGACTCTCTTACATTCGGTCCGAATAATTTATCCCGAACATCTGAACAAAGAATCCTATCTTCTCTCTCTGCAATCTGTGAACTCATCCCTGCAAGAAAGTCATTGAAACATTAGTATTGGACGTTGATCGTTATATATACGACAAAAGATAAATTATTACTGTTATATTTATTTACCCATAAGAATTTCCTCAGCGGTGACAGCACCCAAAATATCATGCTGAAAATTAAATATAATTTGGTATGTAAAATTATATCCTTGACTCATTTATCAATTTAAAAAATAAAATAAGCATCAGAATTTCTTCTTACATCAGAATCCCACCAAGTTGCACACAAACGAAGAGCTTTCCCTCCGCCTGGTGTATCTTTGAATTTACATTTGCCATCTCTTTGATAAATACCAGGAGGAATCATTGTGTGACCAAATCGAAAGGCAGCTGATTGAAAAACACTGGTTTGAAAATAATTAGATGACATTAATGTAATGAGTAAGCAAATCATTCCGTTGCTTACACACAAAAGGAAGTAAACATTTTGTCAGTAATGTAATAATTCATTGACCTGTTTCTATATAAAAATACCTTAATATGTCATATCGATTTGTACTATGTATTAATAAAACAATTAATAAACCACGCGTACTTACTGTGTAATACCCGGATGAACATCAGGCTTGTAACTTGTATAAGGCGGTAGTGATTCACTGAGAAAAGCAGGCAAATACTCATAGGCAATAATATTTTGTAGCGTAGCAATGACCCAACGACGAGCAGTCTGAAAAATTTGTTCATCACTCCATGTAGGATTCTTATCATGAAATCTTTTGGCCAAGACATTGTGCCATCGGTAGAATAAAATGCCAAAACTTAACAAAGCTAGAAAGAGAAAATAATTTGTGCAAATTATATATTTATTTTTTAACGTATGTATGTGAGATGAGTGGAAACACATTAAAATGATAATTACTCACCCGGATTTTGATTTGTTCGTGGATCACCAAGTACTAATAAATACAATCAAATGAAATAATTTAATATTCAAATGCTTTCTTTGAAATTTTACTGTAAAATGTACTATTGTAACATACAGTCGTAATTAATGAGTCAATACTTACAGTACATTCTCTCAGGGCTCAAAGTTCTTAAAACATGAGGAGATGGAGAATTTGACAAAGGAACCCGATTCGTATTTTTTGGTGGGAGTTTCCCACTGCTGTCAGTTCTAAAAGAGCCATTAACAAAACTCCTCATGGCCGCGACCCATGCTTCACTAGTTGAGTATATGAAGCTGCCGTCGATCCAACTTGTTAATTTATTAGTCTGTAGGTATACCCAAATCAAAAATTAAACAAATCTCTACATCTACACAGATA
Source organism: Arrhopalites spinosus (assembly GCA_034700945.1). Lineage (NCBI taxonomy): Eukaryota > Metazoa > Arthropoda > Collembola > Symphypleona > Arrhopalitidae > Arrhopalites > Arrhopalites spinosus. The sequence goes on along the minus strand of JAQIVZ010000218.1, from coordinate 5,095 downwards.
ATATAATATAGGGGTAGTAGGTTTTTTTTGATTAAATTAATAGATAACTACAACTTTATTTTCTTAACCTGTTCTCTCGGTCGATTAGGACTTTGACCAGTATGCCGATCATAGCCAGCTCTCCAAAAAGGCATGTATTTATTCCCATGACACTCTCGATCATACATTTCATCACATTTCTCAATATCTATCCTATGCATCTCAATAGGACACCCCGTCTCACTCGCCATCAGAATCTCACTGGACACAACTTGACCAAAAAATGCTAACATGGCTGTTCGATTGCCTAATGAGCCCAAGCCATCTGATCCCTTTAACAGCTCCTGACTTAGTTTTCGAGGACTTGGGCGATCCATCCCCGCCAACATGTACACGCCATCCGAGTAGGATGGCGGAGTCTTTCTGGTTAATTGCGAATCTACAAATATGAATCATCAAAGAAAAAAATAATAATCAACAACTCATGAACAACCACCGTCATCCATCATGAATCATGATCTTCAACCGTCACAATAAAAATTAAAAATTAAACCATCATGCATGCATATTACTTTATACTATTCAAAAAGGATTATACAATACATGTACATGTATAGCAGGTAATGTAACCGACGTGACAAAGGTGTTTATAATAACAAAATAGTCTTACCACAAGAGCCCCACCTGTAATATTTAAAAAGACATATTTAGATTAAATAAATTATGACTACACACACAAAAAAAATTTATACACTATTAGAAAAATAAAAGTGTCTTACTTGGGATGCGCAAGGTTATTATACCAGCCATCGTATCTCTGTTTTTCCTTCCCCAATTCATCTGTCCAAACACCAAAAGGAACCAACAAACAAAACCCATTACATTCAATTAACAGCCACAGCGTACACAATCCCTCACTTTCTAATTTATCAATCATTACAGCTCAAACCAATTCACATTCTCGAGTCACACTCAACACACAACACATAAAACGACAAGAAGAGAAAAAAAATTACATTGTCAGCCAACCAAGATTACATGCAAAAGTATCTCTATCTCTCACTTCATCTCATCCCCCGTATACTCCGACTCTAATTTTGAATCAAATTACAACACTACATACACACATAGATTTCTCATTTTGACAGCTCAATCTCAATACACAGCATAGTAGTAGTTGAGAAAAATATTTTGTTCTCCATATTAGTTTTTTTGCGGCTTGTCCTCAAAGCCTTATACCTACCTCTATAGTAAATTACTGAATTGTAACAAATTCAATAAAATAATTGTAGACACATTAATATAATCGCTTAGAGCTTTAAATGGTTTTAATAATTCCAACGACATAAATCTAGATGATATGACATAATATAGTCAATAATCGAGAACCAAATGCCACACATTACATATTACAATAACCAGGGTCATAGCCTGGAGGTCAATAAATCCTTATGCCTCAACTTATTATCTCCTCCTCCTCTCCTTCTTCCTAATAGAATAATAATGCATGTGTATATGTGTGTATATATTACACATCATGAAGATAGTTCAAGATAGTTTTCAATATTACTCATATTCTATTATCGTGTATATCAATACAGATATTTTACACACACATAACATATTACATGTAAAATAAATAATTGACAAGGATTCTTCATCAGTGTAATAAATAATTATAGAAATGGAGGCAAAAGGTATAGTTGTACTTGTATGACTCTATATCCACACAAATTGCATCATAAGAAAAAAATAAGAATAATAAAATTGTTATTATTACCCCCTGCTGGGAGAGGAGGGCAGTAGGGAGTCTATAAAGAATGTACCTATATATAAGTATACATAACTAATGAAGAAAATATATTTAGAGGAAGAATGAGAGAAAGAGAGGAATGAGCATAGCAAACAAAGTTTTATAATAATCATCATACACAAAAATAAGAAAAGGGAATCCGCATCAGAATAAACAAGTTGTGTCGTTGTCATTAATTTAGGCTGGAATATGAATTGTGCTATGAGTAGAGGCACATTGGCAAATCCTATAATAATACAGTAATATGGCTAGGCGAAAGTTTTTTTTTCATTATGGGGTGCGGTTCGTTCTCATTCTCATTTTGAGCATTTAATATTTTAACTCCCATTCCATTCCATACAATGTGTAAAATAGTGGGAATACCAGCCATAGTCAACACTGGGCAGAGGAGATTCTTTCTATTTTTCTATGAATGGACGACAATAATTATCACAATGGTCAGTGTACACCACTGGTCATAATAATGATATTCATACTACAAATTATACTTTTATAAATATTTATATTGAACTATAATATATAAATTATCTATTGTCTACGTTCATTGCCCATCACAATCATTATCATAACGGAATTTAACAGTACTTACTCAAATGTTCAAATCTTTTTCAAAAAAAAATAATTTCATAGAGCAATTTTCAGTTACAGACAATTTTTTGCCTGTATTGTTTAATTAGTAATTTAACTGATGAATAATAATAATGTATTGAATGGCTCATAGTAAAGGTAGGAGGAATTTAATGTTGTTTGTTCAATCTTGATTCATTCTCTTATGACTTTTCTTTGAAGGTGGAGTAACTAACTAATCGTTCCTAATCATTGATGTGTCACCATTTACAATAACATAGACACTAGACACACGTGCTACATCCCTTTTTCTTGTCGTGTCTTGTTTTTCTTATATGACCGAGGCAGCTCTCCTCCTCAATCATGTTATATAATAAATAAATATCATAGTCGATGACATATTCAATTTTATTAAACTAATAAACAAAACGAGCTTACTATTACATGCCCTCTCAATGAAAACACTTTTACGTCAGTCTCCTTTGAAAAATTAAGTGAAGATTCTTTCAGTTGTGCTCAGTTTTTTTAACATTTGTTCTTACGGGTATAAGAGAGAAATAAGGAGAATATGGAGATTCAATGCAGTGCATTGTTTGAAGAAAAAAATTGGACAAAAGAGTGTAAAATTCATCTGATTTATCAAAACAAGTATTGTATTTTAAAAAATATGTGACAGTCTATGTATTGCTCGGTAAAAAGAGTAGACGTTCGTTTTAGATTGCATCAAAGAGTTTTTTTTAAACAAGCAATTTATTTCGATTGATCATAAATTGCTAACAGAAGAACTATGATCATAATATTTCTGAGATAACAATAACCATGTCACAACAATCTCTATTTTACTATTTAATATTGGCAAAGAATGAAATCAAGTCAAATCAATAAATTTTAATTAAGAAAAATCAAACCACCAAAGTCGCTCCTTATATTTAATAAGAAAGTAGATGAGTTTTGAATTCTCTTTAGAAATTTCTACGAATTTTCATCCATCCCACTATTCTCTTGTAATACTTTTGAATTTATCATTTTATAAAAATGAGACTGTTTTTCAACAACTTTGAAGGTATAGAGACGACTCATACTTCTAAAGGAAAGGAAAGTTTGTGGCACAAACTTTGTGCCATCACTTGTCAAAAAGTCTCGGACATTTTAAATACTAAATAAAAAAAATGTGTTGTTTTTATAAAAGTTTTTATGCAAGAAAAAGTTCTTGAGAAGTCCGGAGTGTCAAACTTAATTTGAAATTATGTAGTTGAAATTCATCAAGCTGTGTATGACCCTGACAGACACAGAAAAAAAGAAGACATTTTATGACTATGATCGAACACAACAGGATCTATAATAGACAAACGAACCAGTTAGATTTATTACAGATTAAAGGGCTACAAAAAATAAAAAAAATCTTCTCAAAAAAAAATTTGATAAAAGCGGAAGTTGAACCCAGAATCAGACCAAGGACAAGAACAAGATAATTTATATTATGATTTGCAAGAAAAATCATGAGAGATACCTACTTAGTACGATGACGTTGTGAATGGGGATTTAGTTTAAAATTTGTAAAAGTTTAAATCCCTAAAAGTCAATTGACCTCTTTAAAACACTTCCTCGTCTCACTGTCACCGTCGGAATAATATCATTCACTTTAATTACAATCACCTATTTAATAACATTAAAAGTATGAGAAAGGACAATTAATTCTAAACTGTCGAGTTTTTCGAGGACTTTGTTGTTTGTTCACTATTTTTGGTTTTAAATCAAAAATGAAATTGACAAATTCTATGTATTCCCTTCACATAGACTAGACACCATAGACTAGGAAGAAAAGTCGTGAGTTTTCTACTTTATATATCCCGTTGAGATTCATAGGAGAGTTGACAGGAAATAATAAACATGAAAAAAATGACGACTAATTCATTATTTATTTATTTCCATTTGGTTAAACCAACTACCGTCTGTATAATATTCCCATACATATGATTCCCTGTCCACCAAATTGTCAACATTTTAATCATCATAATGAAAGAGTTGACATTGACACTTGATTTATGCAGAAAGAGTATTCCTACCTGAACACGATTTAAACTTTTCAAACAATTTCTCCATCATCATCAAAAATATGATAATCAATGTAATAATAGTGCTTTGTGGAACAGAATACAAATCTCTAAAAAAATTACAGTATGAACGGTATCTACTGTATCTGTCTGTGTACTTTTATAATCATCAACTGCACCAACATCAGGCAAATTATTTAATCAGCCTCAAATGTTTGCCAAAATTTTAGTCATCACTAGTTACATAGTATATTATAATGCTCAAAACCAACTGCTAATTTTGATGTTGCAAAAAAACACATAATATCCGCCATCATCGTCATGACCAAACTGAGGCTATACCTTTTATCTAATGATTTGGTCTAGCGATTAGCAGAGAAAAAAAAAGAATGAGTAAATTCAAATTTGTCATGTGAATAAATTACAAGCTGTCAAGAGAGATATTAAGATTATACAAGATGACAAAAGATGTTCAATACCTACAAAGACACGCGAGCTGTGAGAGAGAGAACTGAAATTTAACAAGTTTTTAAATAATATAATGTATACATACTACAAAGTGTTGAGTCGAAATTTAATATGCATGTTATTTGAAAATATATTACTACAAGTTGTTTCACGGCTGCTACGCAGCCCGGCGGGTTGGTATTTCCGCCCAAAATTTGTATAATAATACATATAT